>CP135548.1:4139682-4232183 GCA_032402905.1 Khaya senegalensis | reverse complement strand
AAATAAATAATAATATAAAATTAATTTTAATTTTAAAAATCTTGATTTCAAACCAAATTTATGTCACCTTACCCAGAACTACCACTATCCAACACAAATCTTACCCACTAAATCTGCACAAATATGGTGTCTACCAAATTTTACAGGATTTATATTGATGTCATTTTATTTATTTTAAATTAAAATATTTAGAATAATTTTAGGATGATACGAAATGAGTTGTCTGTCAGGTGGAGCAGCAATCCAGGACAGACCGTACACGTTGGAAGCACCTGATACGCCACCTGGGATACGACAGCTTTCGAGCAGATGCATGCAAACGTGTAAGTTAAAGCAGTAACTTGGGGAATTTAAGAAAGACGATGAATGAATTAGCATCTCTCTCAGTTAATTTGACTTAGCTTTTGTCTTCTGTCTTTTGCTTTTAAGTAACATTAATTAATTAATTAATTAATTAATTACTGCAGTTATATTCTTATTTATTTCAGGACTTTAAAACATTACAGTTTAGTTTAGGGAGAAGTGCTTTTCTGAGAAGCAGCTGGCTGCAACTGCTGCTTTCTGACTGATTCTGATAGCTGAGGAGGATTACAGAGAATCCCAGCATGAATTACAAGGTTGATTTTGGAAGTGACTGTCACTGAAGGTAATTTAATTAATGGGCCATAATTGTGTTTTAAATGCTAAATGGGCAATTAATGCAATTGTTTCAGCTGTAATTTTAAGTGAGGGGACATAATTGTCTTTTAATGCTTAATATTCGTGATTATTTGATGAGATTGCAGAATTTTTGAACAACTCTCTCTTCTTTTTAAATCGTTCAAAATTTATTTTAAATATTATTTATTATATATTTTAAAATTTTAAATATATTTTATAATTTTTAATTATTTATTTTAAATATTATTTAATTTTTATTTTATATATTTTAATTTTTTTATTTTAAATTTTATAAAAATTGTTTTAAATTTTATATACACATAAATTTTTGATTGCAATAGTATTTATAAGTCTCCTTGCCAAGTCCCTTTATTTAATAATTAAGTGAAGTGTACTTTCTTTTGTATACCTTTTTATATTAGAATAAATACTTTTAATAAGTAACAAAAATTCTTATAAATGTAATTGCTATTAAAAATTAAAGCAATATAGTAATAATATTGACCCTTTGAATTATAAAAAAAAATAAATTTATGTTCTTAGTTTAGCTTTCTTGTTTTAATGTTCATAATTCTATCTTTTGACTTCAGCTTAATTTAAGTATTAAAAGACTTATTAGAGCCACTTCTCTTTTATAAAAAAGATATAAGAATTAGGTTTAATTTATACTTGGGAGAAGGATAAAAAAATCCCAAAACTTACTCATTTGTACCATAAGATTTAACATTTAATACCTTTTTTTTTTAAATAATTAGAATTTATAACTCACTACATCTCAATATCAAACACAACCTAAAAGTCAAACTTTTTTAAAAGAAAAAAATTACAACAAGTTCTTGCAACTAATATTTTGTTAATATATTAAATTTAGGGGCCTTGGTTATGGTACCCATGGTTACTGTTATCTCCTTTTTGTTTTCTGTATATAGGATTTGAAATATTCTTTGTAAAATTTAAAATAAATTAAAATATATTAAAATATTAAACATAAATATCAAATAGTATTTAAAATATACAATAAAAGATTTGAAATATGGTAAAAAAGTTTTTAAAATATAAAATAAATAGTATTTAAAATACGCATAAAAATTTTTAATACGTCTTTTAAAAGATTTGATTATAAATTTAGGTTAATAGCGAACTTAGAATAGTAAAAAAAATTTGAAGAATGAACATAGCTACCAAACTAATTAGAGCTTAAGAATCTTGGAAGAGCAAGCAAATCATGTTAAGTTAATGCTCATATAATTCAATGCTTTTAGGCAAAATACTTCCTTAGCCAAAAACTTGATATTTACTAAACGAAAGAGTGTAAGTAAAATTCAAATATTTCTCTCACCTTATGTTTAATATTCACAAAAAATATTAATAAAACTACTCAATGCCTTCCAACAAATTCAATAATCATAAACTTACACTATGTCTTCTGTTCATATTAAATAAGAACCTTCTAAGCATATAAAAGTTAACACTCGCACCACGTTGATTTCTAGTATGATCGAAAAATTGAACTCATCGTATATCATATTTATGTTGTCTAAAGTAATGATGACTCAATCACCAAATAATATCTTTCAACTGTGTATTTTCAAGTAAATCAAAACAAAAAGAATGTCCACAATTTATTCTAATGATCAAGCCAAACTTAATGCATGAAAAATGAAAGGTCTTCCTCCCTCACCACAAGAAATCGCATCTTGTTACTGCTACCATTCATATGTACCATGTACAATAATATATAATAAATGAGAATAGATAAATGATGTAAATTTTTAATGATTTAAAATACGTTTGCCTAAATAAATTAACTTATGTGCCGGTCAACTTTTTTCTAATCTGATCTATCATCACAGATTGTGGTAGGTCGCACAGTTTCGCATCAAAGTAATGATCTATTGTAATATTCAATTGTGATTAACTTGTTATTTTTATTTGTAAAATTATTTAAATAATTAGTTCTTACTAATCATTGCATAAAAATACAAATCAATTAAATAAAAATTTTTACATACAATCTAGTTTTTTATTAATTTTCTTTAAAACAAATTTAAAAAATTAGATTTTTATGTATTTTCAAAAATTTACAATTAAATTTGTATATTTATTTTTATATTTATAATTTTCAAACTTTTTCTAATTTAATTAATTACCTAAATTAAAATAAAAATTAATTTTTTATAATTTTTTTCTTGTATTATTATTTTAAACTAATTTTAATTAATTTCTAAAAAATAAAATATACAAAAATATATTCTTGAAAAATTCTCAAAATAGTCATATTTTAAACCCCTTAAATTTATGACTAACCCTAAAATATTTTTACCAAAATAATTACTTTTGACAATTTTACACTTATAACCATTTTTTACACTTATAAAACAAAGAAAATATAGATATTTTTTTCACTTGCACATAAGTTATATTTTATTTCAAAATTTTCAACATTCAATCTATTATTATTTTGTACAACGATACAAATATTTTGACATTTTATTGACAAACACAATCCAATAAATAAATTTTTATACTTTATTTTATGTTTAATTTTTATTTAAATTTAAAATAAATATAGCTATAAAATTTATTATGATTAATATTTTTGAATTAAATTTAGATCATATGTATAATATATATTAATTTGTTAATTTTTGTTTGTTAAAAGAAAATTTGACTAAACAACTACAAATATGATTTTTTTTTTTTATCAAATCAAAAAATTTTAAAAATAAAACATAAAATTTACCTTCGTGTAGTTGATACTAAAATGCCTAAAATGAGTGCCCTTGTATTGTTAACATAAGGGCAAAAGTGCCCTCGTATCATTAACACGAGGATAAAAGTAATCTTGTGTTGTTGGGACGTGAGCACTTATAATGTATTTTTTTATTAATTTAAAAATTATTTTTATTTTTTGAATTTATACTTAGATTTTTTTATTTTGTATTTATTAAATTAAATTAAGAATATTTTTAATATTAAAGTTAATTTATAATTTTTTATTATAATATTTTAAATCTATATTTTTCAATTTGTATGTTTTTATTATATATTTATTTTAAGAATTTGTTTAATTTATTTTTAATGTCAATTTTTTACTTAAAAAATTATCAATGTTCAAGTATTTCTATTTAGATTTTATATATATTTTAAATATATGATTGAGATTATACTAATTGGTGTTTGTCATTGAGAATTATGAACAATGTTATTAGATAATTTTAAAAAATATTGTAGTGAAAAAATCAAACTTTTATTAATTTTAAAGAACATTAAGTATCATTTATTTTACTAATGATATTATATGATTTCATTGAAACGGATTCAATAGAATTCGTTATTAAAATGAAAACAAGTTTCACAGATAATAAAATATGGTCTATTATATATATAGTTATCAATAACAATTATAGTGTATTTGTCTTTATAAGTAACATCGTAGTAGACATCTCACTCTCCTTACGTCACTATAAAATGAATAGTTGTTGATAATCAGAGGATGTCTTACACTCTTTTTCTTACAAACTATCAATCCAAAAGTTTACGTATAACTATTTATTTATTTATTTTTAGAGTAATTAATTCAAATTTGGTCAAAATTATTCATTAAAAGATATACATCATATAAAGCCCTTTTGCACATTATGAAAATGCTAGAATTCATAACTAATATATAATATATGGGCATAATAAGAATTTTATACATGATTTTTTTCATGATCAATCGTATATTAAAGGTGAAAGCATTTACAATTTTGGTGATACAGTCAAAATCCCATATAAAAATTATTGCAATAAGGATATGAATGTAACAACAAACATGGGTTATGAACCAAATCAAAGTATTAACTCAATAAGACATAAAGAAGACATACTAGAACCATTAAATTTTTATCGTTTATCGCCAATTTTATTATTAATTGTTTAACCACAAGATGCATTATTTACTACTGCCTAAAATATTATATCTGTTGGTTATATCTTTAATTTAAAAAAAGAGTTACAGAATGTATTGGGTATGAATATTAAAGAACCAGTTTCAATTTCAAATTTCAAAATCTACAATAAATAAATAGAAGTGTGGAAATAATGGTAAAAATATATAATATCATATGAGAACATGCTATTTATTGATGTGCAAACAAATAAATATACCCATTCATATGCTAATCAAAAAATAAGATAGATGTTAAAAATTAAAATGGACCCTTCTTGTACATTTAATATAATTTATTTTCACGAGAGACTAGTGTAAATCCATGATGTATTTGTACAGATAGATCATTTGCACAACTTTATAAATTTTTTATCTATGACCAAAAAAAAATACTAAACTAAATAATAATGCAATTTAACTATAATTACTTAAACAAGTAAAATAGTAGGTGTCATATGTGAATGAAAGGGAGCTAGCATTCATTCTCAAAACTTTGCCGATAGCTCATTAATACAATCCATCACATTATATTTGACATGTTACATATCTTCTCTTATCTTACAAAAGTTTGTTGGTAATGCATTAAATTAGTCCATCACATTATGTTCAATCTATTGGATGTTCTCTCTCATCTTATGGTAATTTCTTATAAATTCATTGTTGTAATGAGACAATGGAGTGGATGGATATACTCATCCATATGTTAATCAAATAATAAGATAGATATTCAAAATTAAGATTATATAAATGTTATAACATAGTTGCAAGTAATATATTTACAATATCTTTTAACTGTACATTCAAATTAAAAATATTGCGAAACCATTAAAGTGTTATTGTAACTGAACATATCTTTATAGAAGCATTTTGGTCTTCTAACCATTACAAATATTGAACATATAAATTGTTCAGATAATGGGCAATAACATCTATAATAAAGTCTTTCGGCTATTTAAGTAATAGTCAACTAAAAGGTACTCCATGATTTCTCTTCAAAGGATTAGTGTAAAGATTTCTAACATACGCACCATTTTTGTACATCCAACTGAATCGACTTTTATGAAAAACTGATGCAAGCCTATGATGTATTTGTACAAGTACATTCTTGGCAGCGTATGCATTAGAGATACATCTTGTTGGAGATCCAAAATTTTAGAAAGTTTCAAATAAAATTCAAGCCATTGTTAGCAAATTGCTTATAGATTGTGTCCCATCTAATTGACCAAAAAATATATGCATCTTACTTTCAGAAGAGAAAGTAGCCATTCGATAGTGTTCTTATTGCAAACAATACGAACATAATCATATAATATGTAAAAATTTGTTGAATTCGAACAAAAATTAATCATTAAATTTTAAAATTTTTTAATTTTATTAAATATAACTCTTTATTTTATTTAATAATGTTATACTTAATTTTTTTATTTTATTTAATAATATTATACTTAACTCTTTATTTTATTTAATAATGTTCTATTTTATTTAATTCAATAACTTATTTATAAATATATATATTAATTATACTAACTTGTATAATATCTAATCACATTTTATGTACAATAAAAGTAAAATAATATGAATATCATCAATGTAATCGACTCACATATAAATCAAGTACCATATTATTCCTAAAATATGATCCATATTAGGAAGTGAAATTTTAACATTAACCCAATATAATATATTCAATATATTTACATGTAAACATAACACAATCTACACTATCGTAGTCTGTTGAGATACCTCAGGCAACTGAAAATATATGAATAGTATGTTTGTTTCATGCTAATGTGACCTCACATCATGAAACCTAAATATGCGCATAAGAAAAGGTAAAAACTCACACAAAAGCTTCATAACCTCATATATATCCTGGTCAGAATGTCTCAATGACGCTGAATCATGCACACATATGTTACATTCGTGTAAATTAATTGCACAAGTAACCTAATGTTCGTTACAGATCAATACAGATAGTAATATAATATTAATACTGCTCAAAAATTTTAGCACTCCATCAGAATCGCATCTCATATATGGCTCAATATTCAGCAAATCTATTGGCTTAATACTCATGCACTTTTACATGTAAAATAACATCGATTGTATAATTAAAAAAAAATTATTAATATTAAATAAAAAATATTTAAAATATATAATAATACATAATAATTATAATTTTTTTTAATCTAATATGTATAGATTGATATGAAAAGACAATGCTAAAATTTTGTAATATTATATTAGAGCATACTTTTTATCAAAGCGCGATCAAATAAAGATACTCATCGGTGTGTTAAATAAAATAATAATATAAATATCAAATTCACTAATTTAATATTATAAATAAAATAATAATATATAAAATACTTACAATATCTTTTAACTATGTATCCGAATCAGAGATACTACAAAACTATTAGGGTGTTAATGTGACCGAACATATCTTCATAGAGATGTAAGATCTTCGAACTATTGAAGATACTCAGCATATAAGTCCCTCATATAAAAATGGTAGGATCTATAATCAGATTCAGGAATAATCTAGTAATGGCCTGCTTCAACGGACCTTGCATGTTCTCTTCGAAGGATTTGTATGAGAACTTCTGTCATATGAACCTTTTTATATATCATCCCAAACTGACTTTTATGAGAAATTGATGTAAGTCTGTATTGTCTGTCAACTGGTAGATCATCTAAATATGCTTGCTTGTGATTTCTCTATCTGTGAAATAATCAAATATGATAAGCTAATTAACTACAAAATCACCAAAAAAGTCATAATATCAATCAAACATCTACGTATAATTTAAACTTTAACAACAATAATCTAAACATGTGAGATATTAGATGACAAATGTAAATAACTAGACATCTACATCTACCCATGAAAGTCTACTGATAATAGATTAATTCGGTCAATAATATCACGTTTGATCTTATGCATATCCTCTCATATATCACGAATATCATCTCGACTCAATGCCTTGAATCGATCCATCACAACCCACTCAAACTCATCATCGTAATGTGATGGCGGTGAGAGTAAATGTTATGATGCTGATGCAAAAAAAATGGTGCTGTCTCGGTACAAGAAAATGATGTTGTGGCAGCGTAAGAGAATAATATTGTGACAGCACTAGAGATTGATGTAGTAATGGTATAAAAGAATGATACTGTGACGACATTTAAGAACGATGCTGTAGCAATATAAGAAAATAATACAATGGAGGAATGGGAGAAATGTCATGTGATAAATGTACATATATGTGTTAAATATTAATTAATTCTGCTTAATTAAAAATTTAAATTAAATTACATCAATTTATAGTTCTTACTTGAGTGAAGCGCATCCTATTGTCATCTTCATTCATACGAGAGCCTTAAACTTCAACACGTTCCATATAAGTTTTACTCGTTAGTAAATTAGCCTTGTATGCACCTTCTGGTCGAATTATTTTAGGTAGTTCAACCACATATGATAAATTTCTCTCAATAGACTCAAACTGTAACACAAAAAATACTTACAATATTTGAAAATAAAATAATAATAAATTTTCATGACTGCGATCACGTAATAATTAATTATATAATATATTAATTTGATATCCAATATTTATCGCAAAAAATAAGTACTTATATACTGTTGTCTAACTCAAAGTTAAATTAAAATTATTCTACCGTAATATCCATAAAATATTGTTACTCACTATAACTATAAATATATTCTATAAATTAGATATATACTCATAAATTCATACTTACATAACATAAATTATAAATATTTTAATGTGCTACACAATTAACAAAAATTATAAATTAAATACCAATATTTATGATAAATACATAAAATACAATAGTCATCCCAGTAATAATGTACTTTCCTTTGAAGGTTTTGCTTGAAACTTTTAAATGTATAACATTCTTCATGTACTTGTTATACTGTGAAAAAGATCGATCGTTGCAAATACTGGATAATGTAGAGATAAAGACAGATTTCCATAGATATTTGTTAAATTGTTCAAAATCCTTTAATATATCAAACAATAATAAATCTGCATGAACTTTTTCGTCCCTCTCAAATAATATCTTTTTAGGAGGTAAAAAAGTATCAGTCACATCATATCAATATTTGATATATTAAAAAAATCTAACTCATCAAAAATTGTATCTATATTATTTAGAATAATAATGACATGATTCTCAAAAAAATTGAAATTAATTTTTTAAATATTATAATTAATTAATAATGTAAAAAATAAATTAATAATTATAAACAAAAAACTCTCAAGCACGTTCGCATACATCCAAGGGTCACGTTAGCCCTTGATTTGCGGGCACATGAGTGTGCAATGCACACGCCTACCGTGACACCAAGGCCACGTTAACCCTAGGTTCACATGTACTAGCGCGTACAATGCATGTGCTTCTCTAATTTTTGCATTTTTGGGCTATTTTTTTCACCTAAAATATTTAAAATCTTTTTATTTTTTAATATTTTTAATTATTTACACATCTATTTTATAATATTTATATATTTTTACTATTAATTTTTATAATTATTATACTTATAAGTATTATTAACTAACTAAATATTAACACTTATAAATATTTTTAAACTCATTAATAAAACAAAAATTAACAATACCAATAAGACTAATATCTTTTGTTTTTGTTGTTATTAAAATTTGTCAACCGTATATATATTTTTAACAATGAAAAAGATAGAGAATAGTAAAGAAAGGTGAGAGGTAAAAAAATTTAATTTAGAATAAAATTATAAATATAATTTATTTATGAGAATAAAATTATCAAAATAAATTATTTTAACCAAAATTTTTTAAAACTAATTATAAATAAAAAATATTAAAATAATACTATTTTTAAAATTTTATTAGAAAATTTTTTAAAAATAATTTTATTTTAATTGCTCTTGACATTTTTAACTAACCCTAAATTATTCTAACCAATCCTAAAATATTCTTATCAAAATAATCATTTAGGACAATTTTACCCGCAAACCCTATTTTTTATACTTATAAATACAGTTCATTGACACACTCCTTCTTCACATGCGTTAACTCTCAAATTTCAATTAATTTCAATATTAAATTTTTCTACAAATCATACAACAGTGGTATAACATTTCAACCAAAAATTTTAAAAAAAAAAGTAAAATTTTATACTTTAATTTTGTTATCGATTTTTAATTAATTAAAAAATATATAAATATTATTACAAATGTGATATTTTATTTTATTTAGTGATCTTATAAATTTTAATTTGAATTATAAATTTAATATTTTATTTGTTAAATCTATTATCATTGTGATTTATTTAAAAATTTAATCGAAAAATTTGATTCTAAAACGAATAATTTGTTTCAACTTAAATAAGCTCTGGGTTGGCCAACCCAAAGTGCACTATTGATGCTCTGAGTTGGCCAACCCAAGGCACTATTGCGCTTTGGGTTAACCAACTCATGGCGCACTGTTTATACCTTGATTTGGCCAACCCAAAGTACTATTAACGACCTGAGTTAGCCAATCTAGGGAGCACTGTTTAAATATTTAAATATTTATTTTATTATTTATTAAATTAAGAATTATTTTATTATTTATTTTATATTGAATTAAGAGTTTATTTTATTATTTTATGAATTTATTTAATATTATTTTATTTTTTATATTAAAAAAATAATTAATATTTAAATATTTAGATATTTATTTAAGATATATATTCCATCATGTGATCACATTAGGATATTACACACACATATATGATAAAATATTTATTTTCTGATTTATTTTTTTATTGAATTAAGAATTTATTCTTTTTTTTTTCACAAATTTATTTAATATAAGTTATGTGTTTATCTAATATACTTATATTATAAAAATAATCAATGTTCTAATATTAAAATATTTAAATATAGATATTCTAATACATTTCAAGTATATGATTAATAACGTATCTGTTGATGTCCGTCATAGAGGATTATGGGTTACGTTACCAGATAGTTTAAAAAAAATACCAAAGTAGAAGGGTTCAACTCATATATATTCCAAAAGATATCAAGTATCATGAATTATTAACCATGATATATAACTGCACTCAAATTAATCTAACAAAATTTAACATTTAATTGAAAACAAGTTTTACAGACAGTGAGACATGATCTGTTATATATGTGAATATCGATAATGATCATAATGTTTCTAATTTTATATGCAGTATTGTGTCAAAAGGGTTTAGACATCTGAGTACGATCTACGTCACTACAGAGCAAATAATTGTCAATAATGTTAGGGTGACTTATACTACTTTTTAGGCTGTCGATGCAGAAATTTTTACTCAACCATTTATTTCTTCTTGGGACAATAATCAATTCAACTATGGTCAACATTATTTACAAGATGATATAAATTCAATAGATCATACACTAATACATCACAAAATTCCTGTAAGTCATGAAAAATATATACCGTGTCAAATCAATGAAGATCATGTGAATGATTTTTTTCGGAGTCAACCATATATGAAAGGCGAAGATGCTAACATTCTTAATGATACACTGAGGAGCCAATGTAAAAATTATTGCGACAAAGATACTAATATTTGTGATAAATACCTGAAATGCAATAGTCATCCCAGCAATATTATACTTTCCCTTGAAAATCTTGTATGATACTTCTAAACGTGCAACATTTTTCATGTACTTATTATACTGTAAAGGGATCAATTATCTCAAGAATTAAATCGTATAAAGATAGATGACAAATCTCAATAAATATCTGTTGAACTGATCAAAATCCTCCAATATGTCAAATAATCATAAATTTACATGAGCTCTTCCATCCCTATCAAATAAGTACCTCTCTAGCAGGTAAAAAAGTATCAATCACACCGCATCAATGTCTTATATACTAAAAAAATCTAACTTATCAAATACTACATCTATATCATCTAAAATGATGATAGATCAATCTTCAAAAACTGCTTCCCTCAATCGTATACTCTTAGGTAGATCTAAATCAGAAAAATGTTCATAATGAGGACCAGTAATCAACCCAAACTCAACACGCGAGAAACGAATAGTCTGGCCGCCAATAAGAAACCACATCTCATTAGGATCATCATTCACACCTCATGTAGCAACATATAATGAATCAAAAAGGGTGAATGATGTAAATCTTCAATATCTAAAAAGTGCCCAATGCATGTTTGCCTAAATATATCAACTTGCGCCGCACTTAATTTTCTTCTTATATGATCTATCACTGTGAATCATGCTAAACAAGATGTCTCTGCATGAAAGTGATAATCTGTACTAATCTTTAACTGTGGTTGATTTGCCATTTGCTCCTGTAAAATTATAATAACAATTAGTTATTACTTAATAAAAATTTATAAAATTAAATAAATTTATTTATAATTTAACTAAATTAACAATAAAAAATTATAACAATAAAAATAATAAAAAAATAATGTTAAAATATATGACTTTTTATCTAATTCAATTGTTTAACTAAATTAAAATAATAATAATAATTTAATAAATATTTGATTAAATAATAACTATAGCCTAAATAAATATTAAATTTTAGTTATTTATCATTATTTTTAAATAATATGTCATTAAATATAAATTTTGATTATTTATTATTAATATTTTCAAACACTATCTAAATAAATATAAATAATTAAATTAAAAAAACAAGTCCTAAAAAGATATATGAGATTGAGTAAATTAACTAAATTAAAATAAATAATTAATTAATTATAATTTAAATTTTATTAATATATTAATTAAATATTAATTATGGACAAAAAAAATTAAATTATTTATTAGCATTTTCAATAATAAGTAATTAAATATAAATATATTATAAATGATAATATAACTAAATTATTAAATATTATAATTAATTAATAATATTAAAAAATTAATAAATAATATTATTATTTATTAATAAATTGAATATGAAAACGCCTCGCCTTAACTTTTTTCTTCCTCTAGTTTCGCCATTTTTACCCTAATTTTTATACCATAAATACCTAAAATTTTTTTCTTATTTTTTTAATTTTTTTTAACTATTTACACATCTATTTTGTAATATCTACACATTTTAATTATTAATTTTTACAATTATCATACTCATAACTATAACTATTTTTTTATTTTAACTAACTAAAAATTAACATTTAAAAATATTTTTAAACTCACTAATAAAATATAAATTAACAATACAAGTAAGATTCATCTTTTTTTATTTTTGTTATTACCAAAATTTATTAACTGTAATGTCATATGTATATTTTGAAAGATGAACGGAACGAAGGAAGTGAAGAAGGTGAAAAATGTGAAGGAGAGTGAAAAGTAAAAAGATTAATTAGAGAGTAAAATTATTAATATTATTAAATTTTAAAGATAAATTATCAAAATAATTTATTTTAATAAAAATATTTTAAAATTAGTTAAAAATTTAAAAAAAAAATAAAATACAACTATTTTAAAAAATTTCTCATTTTATTAAGTTTAATAGTTTCAAAAGATACAAAAGTTATTGGAGTTATGGACAACCACCAACCTCGGAACCGGGTCAGTTTTGAGGATTATTTTGGCAAGTGTTCTGAACTTTTAGGGATCTGGCAGAACAAGGATATGTTAAATTGAATTATACTACAATATTCTTTTTATCCAAACTCATTATCGTGAATATAATCTTCCACAACTCAAAAGAATTTAAATCTTTTATAGTTTGTAATTCTCTTACCAGTTTCTCGAAACGAAGATCCATTGAAGAGGTTGTTAATTTGGATTAACAACATAAATTTCCCTACTCCGCCCATGTCACATGACAAAGTACCATTAATCCCATCTTGTTCTTCCATCTTCTCCTTGATTTCTCGCATCTTCGCAGCTTCAGAAGCTCTTTTCGCCCAGATCTAGCTGTTTTTTAACGACTAGAGTTTTCCACGACTTGTAGCTTGACTTGCAGTGGAGTCTAAGAATTTCAAGGTATCTTCTGTTGCCTGACTTTGTTTCCCGAAAGCATTTTCCTCCGGGCAACAAGATCGTTTCATAGAATAGGAAGAGAAGTAGCAATGTTAGGGTTGAAATTGAGATGGGAAAGTTAGGTGTATGTAGTTTTCTTCACAGGTGGGGTGGGGGGCCAATGATGATAAGTTCGAGGAAATTAAGCTAGAAGTCGGTGAATAAAACAAATGGGAATATAATTTTATTAATTTGACGGGTTAAAGGGGAGAAAAGCATCAGATTCTCCGCTGCATGCTCCTTGTTAAGATCCAAAGCCTGTAGCTGTGAAGGATCCTATGCCAAATGTAAATATTGGTTGTTACCCAATTGGTAAAATGTGGGTTACTTGGGCTTTCTTGGGCGATCTGGACTCGATCATGAATTCAATTTTCGTATTGATTGATGCTAAATTTCCCTACCTCCGTAACAGCCCCCGCTCGGGATTGAGACGCTGTTGAGAATATAGCTAGGGACCAAAACAGCCCCTAAAACATCTTAAATACGGAATAGCTTCGGATATACTAATTTTATGACAGAAAAATACAAATAAATTTAGAATGATAGCCACTTGGCGTCATTAATACATTGCCTCTCAGAAATAGCCCACGCATATCACAGATCGCCATTCAGGATAAGAATCAACAAGAAAAGGAAAGGGAAAGGGAAAAATAGTATAAGACAAAAGGCCAGCACGTCCAAGTTATATTGATAAAAAGATGAATTAAAATTGAAGGTAGCCAAACATGTGATTAAACTATATAATAATTACACTGTTAATATTTCTTTCACAAAAAAAAAAAAAGAAGAGGTATGAAGGTTGACCTTAATGAATCTTGGACAAATGTAGAAATCTACGAAAAAAATGAATCTGACTGTAACTATGTTAGGATTTCTACACTACCCCCAGTACCCCTCCTCTACTAAAATAACAAACTTTCCGCGGCTAGGATAAGCGGCGAAGGTGATCTGTTTGGTAATTACAATAACTCAACTTGCAACAAGGTTAGAACTTGACCATTATGTATTATTAAGCATGAGTACTGCCGCTATTGGCGATCTTACTTCTGCTTAATCAGGAAACAAAAAAGAAAGAATGTCGATATACATATGACACTTCTCAGCTTACTCTGTATAGATTCCCAGGGCCTGATTCATCATCAAAAGGTAGGTTAAGATCAGGTAGCATGAAGGAAGATCCCTTGCTTCCATCCTCATGTACTTCGGAAGAACCATTTGATGGAGATGGCTTCACTTCATTGCAGTCACCATTTGCTGGTAAGATCATGCCCGAGGGATCGCAAACTGCTTTCATTTGATGGGGTTGGTTCAATATAGCTCCCTGAGATGGAGAAGTTCTAACTGCTTCCATTGTCTGATGTGATAGAACATCAAGCTGTATCAAGAAATTATAGATTCATTAGATTCAAATGTGCATCACCCATCTAAATTTTTTCATCCATATAGTTCTGCAGTTTGCAGTATAAATAAGTCACAAAAACAGAATATTTATGCAGTGCAAAGGTATCCACAACATGGAAGAAACAAAATCATGTATCATCTTTTTGTGATTATAATTATACTCATTAAAGCCTGGTTTACTTTAACATCACTAGTTGATTAATTGACTTCATACAACAATATTTCAAATATGCAATTACTATGCAACCTACTGGAAGGTGTGTGTCTTTTTAGCTTGCTAAAAGAAATTTAAGATAATGTACAGGCACCAACAGTCTTTATTACATCTAGGTGACGATGGGTTGAGTACTAAACTGACATTCAAAGACACCATGTAGTGAGGACTTGATAACACCTCTGTAGGACAGTAGCCCAAGCTTATAAACATCAACCACCATGCTGTACAGGCTATGGACTAATATTTGAGCATTACCATCCCACATACAACATGCTATTTAGCATAACATCTCTACATGCATCCAACTACATATAATGACTTTGGAGATCCTACCATGCTCTAGTCAATTTAATCCTTTGGTCCAAACTTCTATCATCAGGACTCATCTCGAGATAGTACTCTCATTATTACATATACTTGGAAGACCAAAATAGTTCCTCTGACACAGCAATGGAATTCCATGGGTTGCAATTAGTAGAGAAGGGACGCTTTCAAAAATACAGGTAAGAACCATTAAATTCAACTCAAAAACCATGTAAAAACCAACAAGAAATGAGAACTTCTCATTCTCACCTTCATTCTCTTCAAACTTTCATTTTCAGCTCTTAGTTTCTCAAAGTTGAGATGTAAGGTTGCCAATTTCTGTCAGTTACATGAATCAATGTTTAGGCATTCAAATAAGCAATTGTCTAAAATACAAGGTATATGAAATTAAAACATTCTGTAAAACAGAAGCAGCAGAAAAATACATTTTTCAAATTCCTCCTTTCCTTCAATTGCAGATTCTCGTCTTCTTTGAGTTCAGCTAATGTCTACAAGAAACAAAAATTACAATGTAATTATCATGAAATATGAATCTAGCCACTAATCAACTAAACAAAAAAGGATGAAGACACTAAAACCTTGTTAATATGTTCAAAATAACTAGTAAATTTTGTATCTACACAAATATATGTGCTTTCCATTCAAGAAATATACTAAATTGCAATGCATCTACAATACAATAGCATTATTACACTTGCAAAGTTGGCATACAATATTTGCATCCCAATTAATGTGGTGCTATCATAGAGGAAACATGTATTAAGTAGTTATCTACATTGTCATATACATGACAATATTTGATACGTGGCAGTATCTTAAATTGTCACATCATCTACCACATCACTTGAGAAACAAACTCTATAGTCCAATTTTGTAAGAGTATTTAATGCAAGATAAGTCATGGCAAGGTAGATCAGAGGCACAACATGTTTTATGAAATATTTCTTAATCAACAAAAATAGAAAAAGGCTAATATATTAACACGATCAAATTGTATAAACTCACCTTTTTCTTTCTTGACCTTTTAGTGGTAGTTGTTTCTCCCGAAGCAACCACCTGTACAACAGAAAACGATCAATGAGCATACTTAGCAGGAATTAAACACCAAAAAGTAAGCTATACCACTGTGGCATCTGTCTATAAAGAGAAAGATTGTTTTCAAATTCAATAATTATTTGGTTAATTAATAGACCATGGAGACTCAAGTGTAAGTCGTTTAAATCATTCAAATCATAAACATCCGCAGACAGACAGGATATCTCACTGTGGATTAAAGAGCGGGATTTGGTCTAATAATTGCACCCATTTAGTTTTCAATCCAAACCAATCAAATAAAACCCCTACACGTGCCTCAAAACCCGAATAAAGGTCACATGACTTCGGTATGACCCATACCTCCATTTCTATTCACACTCCATAATTGACTCTTTCGAACGCGTAGACCAGTGCTGTAAAGTTCAAACCCTACACTTCGGTCAATATTTATGCAACATTAAAATAATAATATAACATGAACCCTAAAAAAAATCCGTATTTTTAGCGTATAATGCTAAAGATTGGCGATACTAACAACAAAGAACTCAGCTTATACCATAAATTCGGTGACACTGTGGTCCCCACACTCTCAATTCTACACCTAAAAAAGCACTTCTGTAGAAAGCGCTTCCTCTCTTATTTTTATAAAATTAAAAGCAGAATTCCCATTCTCTAAGTTCGGTATTTTTTCAAGCCCGTACATGGAACACAAATTTGACCATATTTCCACCGATTTGGACCCACCCAACACCTAAAAAAGTTACAGCGACAGGCTGTCACTTTTACGTAACCAAAACCCAATCAGGGGGTGTGGGGGTTGCACACTTTTCACCCCACCGTCACACGTGGCAAACACCATGCGCCCGCAGGTAAAGAAAACTGCGGCTACTGTACAGGATTATTTTTCCCTTTCGTGAAAGCCAACAAAAACATAAAAAGCGCACAACCACTAACAACATTACACCAAACCATACGCAGACCCTTTTTGCTACGAAAACACGCCACCGATTGAACAGGGAACCTCGCTAGACCAAAATGACCTTCAAAAAGTACATCGCGTTTGACTCTTGCCGGTGGTACTTTTGCCAATTCGGAGAAATTTCTATGACCAATGAAACTATTGACCCCGACAATGGCTTAGGTCATGGGACGATTAGGAACTTCGAAATGGCAGATATGTCCTCATCGAGAAGGGTGTTTTGGTCCTTTTTAATATGAGAAATGACACGGTGGCAAGAAAATTACGGGACTGAGTCAGAGTGACTACGAAAGTCACCAGATTTCTGGCAGTAAATAAAAGCAACAAATAGGAAAAAAAATTAAAAATAGAATAAATACGGAGAGTCATAATTTGAAGACGGCGGGTCCGATGACCGGAGAATATGCCGATCGGTAAATGAAATTGTTGTAAAACCCTGGAGATTCACGAGAAATCTCATGTAGGAAAGGGTAAAATCGTCATATCATAGAAGAATATAGAAATACTCCCAAATGAAGCGAAAATCTGACAGACGTAACAAAACTCAGCCATCGAGGTAATTATCGTATTTTCAAGGGGCATTTTCGTCTACGCAAAATCCACCAAAACTGACACCCAACAGACACCGAGTCGCCGAGTCAAAACCGCCGGTGACTCGAAAAAGAAAAAAAAAATACATACAAAAACGCAAATACGCAAAACCAACCTTAGATCTCGGGTGTTCAATTGGCTTAGAGAGCTTGCTGTACTCCTCGAAGCCATCGGCAGCGCCTCCGCTGACGGATGTGGCGCCGCTCCAAGAGAGCGGCGTTGTAGGGCTAGCACGCGTCGCGTCGCCCTTCTTTCTCGGCACCTGCTTGGAGCGGCGCTGTCGCACGCTCCACTCGAGCTGGAGAACCGGCGCGCCCCTTTCACGCGTCGGCGGAGGAGGTGGCTCGGCTTGGTGGAGTCGAAGTAGCATCTCCACCACTAACGAGTCATCGGACATGGCAGTCTTAACCCACTCTTCCTCTTCACTCATGTTATCTTCTTGCTCGCCTCGCGGCGTTGTTGTTGTTGTTGTCGTCGTTGTTTCCACGAGAAAGAGAAAGAAAATAGAAAACGAGAGAGAGAAAATCTTTGTGTGAGGAAATAAATGGAGTGGTTTTATATGTGGTGTTAGAGGGATACAGAGAGAGAGAGAGGAAGATGCTTTGTTGACAAGCTTTTCCTTTGTTTTTGTATTTTTATTTAGTTTATAATTTCATGATGGCTATTATCATATTAGTCCCCGTAATTTAAGAAACCAATACATGATCTATAAAATAGCAACTATCTCCAATACATCCTCAAGTTGAAACTCCTTTAAAGATAAATTAGTATTAGAACAATACTAAGGGCCTTTTAATAAATTCAAAAAATAAAAATTAAGCAACTAATTTACTACAATCATAAATACTAGATATTAGTACCAAATATCAAATATTAATAAAAAAATAACTAAATTTTATTAAAAATATTTAATATTAAATATTTTTTTAATTTTATTTTCGAAGCACCCTAAAAATACTAGGATTTTTGTTTACTTATTTCATTAGATTAGATGACATTGTAAAAAATAATTTGAGATGAATAGTAAATATTTGAACTTATTTGCTAGTTATACAAAATATAGGGACCGATTTGATAATTATCCTTTCCTTCTGGAGTTTCTTGATCGTCTTTAACGGGTTCAGCAGCAGAACTCGTGGCAACGAACAACTGTGGTGGTGGATTCGTTGACAGGGAGTTGAAGTGCACGCGCGTGGAGTAGTGATTTGAGAGGACTGTGATGGATGGTGGTGTGTCAGTTATTCTTATGTGGCACGTGTTCTGTGGGTGGAGCCTCATATTAAGTACCGTAAAAAAATACTCTCTCTCTCTATATATATATATATATATTTCGTTAATTTATTTTTTATTTCTGAAAATAGCAATTAAATGAGTTAATAATATTAGGTTTAGGACCTGTAAAGGGCCATATTATATTACTATATAGTTAATTAATTGTAAATATTATAAATTATTTTTTAAAATATTTGACCTATTGAGAATATGTTTGAGGTTAAATATTATAATGTTTAATTATCGTAAAATAAAATAAATAAGATAAATGTTAATTTTGTTAGATAAAATTATCTGTTTATTATAATTTTTAATTATTATATTTTAAAATTAAGTAATAATATAATATTTTTAAATTTATTTTAAATATGATTATATTATAATTTTTTAAAAAAAATTTACACACTCATAATTTAAATATTTCAATCAAAGATTAATAATTTTAAAATATATTAATTAAGCGTTGTTGAGTACATTCTTATATTTAATTTTAAATAAAATTTAAAATTTAATATGGGATTGTGTTGTTTTCACTGCACTTTGAAAGTTAAATAAAAAAAATATATTTAAAAATATCAATTTTTGATAAAATTTATTTATTTTATTTAATATTTAGTATTTTTTTTATTTTACAGTTAGAGTGGTTTAGAAAATACCACGATTTAGTACCATTGAGGACCTTTATTACTTTCACACCATACCATATCAACGCACAAGACCTTAAAAGAAAATCCCTTTTGTTACACACACATTACCATAATAACACACAAGAACTTGGAAATACTTTTTGTTAATTTTAATTTTGAGAATCTTTATTGAAAACCCTTTTTGGTAATATTATCTTTATTTATTTATTTTCTCGAAACAAAAAATAAAGAATTTGAGTTGTCCCATGGTTAATCTTGGATGAAAAAGGAAGGTTGAAGTTCAACTTGCTGAGTTTTGAAAACTAAAAAATGTTGGGCCAAGAAAAAAGGGTAGAAAAGTGATGGTATCAAAATGAGGAGCCAAACAAGGCAAAAGGAACCAAAGTTAAAGTTGCCCCACATGATCTATTCTATGGCTTTCTCAATGAGACTTTCTTTTTATTGAACAATCTTCATGACATATAGCAAATACCAATAACACAACTTTTATACAAAATTATTTATATTTTTTTTAGTAAAATATTATATATGCATAAATTATATATACAAATTATTGTATTTAAATTAGCGTGTTAAAAAAATAATAATAAAAAAAATTAATGAGTCAAAATAATTATGTATAAAATAAATAATTGTATAATTTTTAATATAATTATTTATTAATAATCTTTAATGTTACAATCTACTGTGTGTTCGGATAAATCTAAGAAGAATCAAAAGGAACCAGTTTGGATCAGAGTTATCAGAATTCAGATCTGGCCCCACGATGGCACTATCGTTGATGCTCTGCCACCCAGATTTCAACAGAAAAACCAGATGCCACCTGTCAACTACTGATTGTTGCGTGTTCTATACGCTCCTACGACACGCGTGGCAGTAAAAGTAACATCTACATTTAGTTCGTTATGTACGAAGAGAGTGACCGAGTGCCCAACGCACCCACTCCGCCATCCCCACCTCCTTAATGAAGTTTTGTTCGCCTCCTCCTAGCACGTGCCATCCCTATCGGACGGTTCCGCACGTGCGAAAAGTAAGGTTATCGGCTTGCGTTTGGAGAAACTGTACTTTGTATTCAGTACTGTTATGGAAGTCAAGGTCTCTGTAAAACTAAACACAGATCCCTTACTAACCCACCTCTCATTCACCTCTTCTCAACTTCACAAAATGACGACGACAACAACAACGACAACAATAACGTTGACAGCGGAAACGACAACAGTTCATCACAACCTTCACTCAACTCTTATTTCAGTGATGAGAAAGCCAGCCTCAGAAGGCCACAGCAGAATCAATCTACGTCGTTTGCAAAAGGTCCAAGCAAATTAACCTCACTTGAAGAGATCAGAAGGAATCTCGCCGAGTACCGGCAACGTTCTGCTGTGCCATCCCCTACGGTGGCTAACTCAACGGCTTCACAATCGCAGCATGTCTCGTTTCAAGAACTATACAAAAGGAACACAAATAATGATGCAAAACCAAGTGGGAAACTTTCCTTGGAGGCGATCAGAGAGAGTTTGCGAAAAATGAGATCGAATAATAGTAATATTGCCAATAAAATTAATGTGGGAATCAGTGCGGATTCGTTATCGTTGTCCGCTTTTAAGAACAGCTTGAAACTGAAACCTGAAGGTGGCAATGCTAATACGGTCATTGGTGGGACCCAGGAGCTGCCGGTTTCGGTGTACGGGAAGGAAATGAGGGCCGAGGAGAGGAGCGGGCAGCGGGAAGGGATGAAAATGGAGTTTGTGAAGATGTATAACTACGGAGAGTTGGGCAAAAGTTGCGGAAGTTGCGTCCAGAAAAACGGAAGGTGGGTTTTCGTTGGGGGAGTTGAATGAGAGATTGATGAGGTTGAAGGAGATGGAGGAGAAGGAGAACGAATCGCGAATTGGTGGGGTTTCGTTTAAGGATTTGAGGGAAGGCTCAGTCAGGATAAAGATTTCTGGTGAGTAGAAGGCCAGAAAGTCCTCAAGTGAGTATGCAAGCGCTATATGTTTTTGTTACTTTATTGTTTGAATAGTTGATAAAATGTTATTCTCTGTGTGTTTCTGGATGTTAAAAACTGTCGAGGTTGGAGATGTTGAATTACTACTAATAATTGGAAGTTATTTTTAAATTTCTATTGTGATTATTTCTGGGG
Organism: Khaya senegalensis; assembly: GCA_032402905.1. Classification (NCBI taxonomy): domain Eukaryota; kingdom Viridiplantae; phylum Streptophyta; class Magnoliopsida; order Sapindales; family Meliaceae; genus Khaya; species Khaya senegalensis. The sequence continues at coordinate 4,209,925 of CP135548.1, read as the reverse complement.
TGCAAATCAAACACTCTTTTTACCCAGATGCTTATTTTTGACAGGGAATTATTACTTGAAATTTTACCTGCAATGACTGATGATATGCTGCTTGCTATATAATTTATTGATAAACTTATTGTTTCAGTACAAAGACTCGATATCTTGGGTCAGTTAGGTGGCACACCAAATTTTATGCTGCATCCTCCGAAGGAACATCTAATTGAGCAGGCAAGTGCAACTTTCTTTTGTGTCATTTTCTGTTTCTAAATTGCATTATGGAGTTTCAGTGAATTTCTTATTTTTGCAGCATTAAATTGTTCAATTAATTGTCCTTGTTTATCCTCAATTGAAAATTTTGATTTTTTCAGTGCATTTAGAATTGTGTTGCTCTAGAAATGCCTTTCCATAGCTGACCGGTTAGATTCAAAACATTCAAGTTTTATATAGCTTGTGGAGGCTAAACACAGGTCTTCATTAGGTTCATAGTTTCATTGCACTTTAGGCTCTGCTGCTACACATGAATATTCATTAAGGCTTATAAATACTTTTGTGTTTAAGTTTTTGCACATTTATGTCCATTTTTACATTTTCAATCTAGTAACTTGACTTGTTGGTGTTGCAGTTCTGTCTTTAAGAAGTGGCATTTTTGTTAAAAGAATTTGGTCATATGAGCCCATTGTAGATTGCTTTTTTGCAGATTTATTGTGAAGTGAGTTTGTCTTTCTAATAGTATCTGTAACTTGGTGGTCCTGATGAGTTTCAAATATGTTTTATGCAGTTTTTCCATCCAGATAACAAGTCTTCTGCTGACAAAATGAAAATTGAGCTTGCAAAAGTTAGAGAAGAATTTAAGATGTGTGAATCAGATTGTGGATCTGCAAGGGTTCAAAGTAAGGTGTTTCCATCTAATTTCATTAAATCTTGCCATTCATAGTGCACCAAATTTCTTTGGTTTTTTGTTGTGTAATACATACCCATAACCTTGACCTGGGGCATGCACTTACATGGCTAGTTTTGCAGGAATATATCCAATGCTATATTTCATTTTTCATCTATTTGTAAGTTTGGCTTTAAACAGTTATATAATTTTTTTTCCCTAATCAATTACACTAGTTGTTCTTCAGTTCCTTCCTTTTGTAGTATCATGCCACTTCATGTTAGTAAAGGAGAGAATTTTTTACCGAAGGAAGAATGGAAGCTCAATCTTAATAATAGTGGTGTAAACCTGGCAACAGAGCCATGTCTAAATAGATAATTCCAGGGATTTTCTTTGTTCAAGCTGACATTAAAAATGTTGATCTTTGGTTCATACGTCATATGATGGAATGAGTTCAAATAATGATAACTGAAAAATGTTTATATTTTATTTCATTTTATTCTGTGCACACTACGTCCACTAATCAGCTGTTAACAGTGGTGGCAAAAGGGCCGGGCCACTGCAGGCTCAGCCGAGCCCAGCCCAACTTGCTCAAGGACTGGGCTAGGCCAGAAGAAAAGAGCCTGCCACGGGCCTCATATATATATATGTATATATATATAAATATATAAAGGAAATGTTTTAAATTAATTTTAAAAAGTTAAAGTCCACAGGCTAGTCCAGGCCTGGCACGGCCTGTGTGGGCTGGGCTTATGGGCTGTGCCAAACTTCATTTTCTTACACGAGTACCGCTAGGCCTGTGAGCCCGCGTGGGGTTGGCACCTCTAGCTGTTGTCATTTCTAGTGCCGTTCACTGATTGCTTTGCAGTAGCACAATTAACAACTAAGATCAGGCATTTGTCTTCAGTTCTGCACAAAAAGCTGAGTGTGAACAAGATCTCTTTATACTACGGCTTATTTTGACCACCCTATAATATAGTTTATTGTTGCTTTCTAAGATACTATTTGGCAATGCTTCATGTTCCTTGAGTGTAATTTTGCATGTTGTAGTTGGGTTAAGCTTTAGTTTTGTGGAGGCATGTGCTGATTGTTACTGGATGTTCTCTTTCTCTCTCTCTCTGGGCATGTTTAGCAATCAACATGAGCTTATTTGTCGAGCTGAAGTTTAGAGAATTTCACATTGATGATAAGAAGATACGAGCAATCATATAATTGTTGTAAAAGTTTTAGAATGATAAGAATGATGCCCTCTATGCAATCCAGTATCCCTATGTGATGGTTTAATTTTCTTTTGTGACTATACTTACCATTTCGGTTTAGTGAAAACTGATGTGGGCCTGGACTAGGACTTTGACGGAGACAATGTGCCACTTTCCTGGTCTCACATACTATAGTAGTATAAAATTCTCCATTAAATATAACAAACACAAGCTAAATCCATTTGTTACTCTCTGTGTCGCGCAGATGATTTTTTAATATTTTCTTACTTAGCTGTCACCATTTTCATGATCAATCATCTTGTATTCGTTAATGTTTCTAGCACAGGTAACAACTAGATTACATCTGGCTAGTAGTGGTTAGTAACTGAATCAATGCCTATGTTTCCAATGTGCCATAAATGCTCCTAATAATTTACTGTACTGTTGTAGGATAAACATTCTCTGAAGGGTCTTCAAGCAATGGTGCAGACGAGGAAAAGATTGTTGAAGTATCTTCGAAGAACTGATTGGGATTCCTATTGCTTAATACTCTCGAAACTGGGTCTCCTGGACAACCCAGAGTACAAAACCTTAAGCTAGAAAAGATGGAAGAACTAGACTAGGAAAATGTAACAATCTCAGTTTTTTCTCTATTTGAAATTTGCATAGGTTGATATGCCAAATTCTGTACCAATTTAACAGAAAAGAAACCCTACTTTGAAGTTTGTGTCTTTCCTCATTGCTCTTCCCCTCTTTTTGTAATAACATGTTGGTTATGTTTTCCCATGTGAAGAAATAACTTCAAAGGCTTCAGACTTTAAAATTTAATGGCGAAAAAGAGTAGTAATGTTATATATTATTTTTTCCGTGAATTGAATAAAAATGCCTTTCCCATGTTTGTTTATTTCGCAGCACTAATTTTCCTACTAGTTTCAGTCATGTGCTCAAATTGATTATTTTTTTTATTTCATCTTGATATCCTACAAAACTCTGACTTTTGCATGGTTAACAAGTAAATGCAAAATTGTTATAAATTGATGCTGAATTGCTAAGAATGATGTACTAAGTCCGCATCTTACAGAATAGAGAATCGGGTATAAGGTTGCATTTTATAAAATAAGGATGTGTGCACTGGAGAATTACTACTACACTTATAAACAGCTTCTTTGAAACCTTGAAAGTGGTTTCTCTGAACTGGAAAGGAAATGAAAAAGGAAATATTTTGGAAAAATTGATACTACAATCAATACTTAAACTTTTGATTCAATAGACAATCATGATGAGTTCAGAAGATACAAATCGTAGTAGAAAATGAAATTTTCTATTAAGAACACTAATCTATTATATTAAAGGAGCAAACAATCATCACATACCGTCACCTTTGAATTTTGTATGCATAAAACCGAAAAAATTCTGAAATAGTTTGTACAGAGAGCAATTACCCATAAAAAGCTACAACCCCTTGCAAACTAGGCATCCATGGTGCAAGAAAAAATTCCTTTGGCTTTCAGTCGGAGCAAAACCACAAGGTGGGATTATTTTCCTTAGCGATGGCCTTGAGAACACCATCCAAGCCACGACATCAGCGTTCATTTGGTCACACCACCTCAAATTGATCTCCCTCAATGTTCGACAATTTTCCACCACTTCCATCACTCCACTCGCTGTAACATTTAAGCAATTTTCTAAGTCCAAATGCAATATCCGACAACAAGTATTCGCAATTGTTGAAAGTGCATCATCGTTAAATCCAGATCCTATTGCTCGCAAAACCTCCAACTTGGGTAGCTCAAAATCTATCCCAAGATTATACACCTGTCGGCACATGTTAATCTCCAGATGTTTTAGCTCAGAACAACCCTTCAAAATTTCAGCTATGCCTTCTTCTGTAATTCCCGGACAATGGCTCACATCGAGCATTTGCAAACTTGGGCAAAGCAATGCAACCTTTCTCAGAAATTCATCACTCAAATTACCACTCCTAGCTAAGTGCAAAGACTTGATTCGAGGGTTTATAACCAAATCTGTAGTCACATCTTCAACCCCTAGATTTGTTGTCTCCATTTTGATTTCATTTAACAAAGGACAGTCTCTTAAAATGGTAAAGAATGTTGAACTAGTGAGCTTAGAACAGAAACCCAGGTTTATGGAGTTTAAACCACGGAGAAAACTCGATAACCCAATCATGGACTCATCATTGAGGAAATTTGCTGCTTCAAGGTTTAAGTATTCAAGTGACTGATACTTGGACAACAAAAAAGAGATTCCAGCAAGGGTAAAATTATAACAATGTGACAGAACAAGCTTCTTCAACGGAAGACAAGCTTGAGCAAGCAAACATAGCAATTCATCAGAGATAAACGAATTTGACATATCAATTTCACATAAACCTCTTGCGTATTCAAATGATTCCTTAAAACATGAATCAATTGAAGGAATTCCAATTCCATTCACTGAAATGGAAACCAAACTTGGACTACTGCGCATTGCAAAACTAATGCCATTCTGTGTTATGAAATCACAATCACGAATCAAAACTTCTCTCAACAAGACAACATTGGAAGACAGAGACACAATTGACCTATCAGTAATGAAAAAATTACCAGACAGATCGATTTTGCACAGTTTCTTGAGCTTCACTGACAAAGCGAGAATCCCTGAATCAGTTACGAAGCCCGAAAATGGTTGTAAATCCAGAGATCTATTTGGCAAGAAATTACAGTCAGTTTCTGGGTAACTAATATCCAGAACTTCGAGAAACGAACAAGTCTTTGCGATTGCAAACAAATCACTATCTTGCAAAGAACAAACTTTTGAACAATTCAATTCCTTCAAATTCTTCATTCTAGTACCCAACTCTTTCAAACCCCTTAACGGAAATCTCTTCTGATTCGAAATATTAACCGATTCTAGATCCAACCCAGATCGTGAAATCTGATAAAGAATGGAATTGAGGTCACCCTGGAATTCACCAAAATCGACTTTCTTAAGATTTTGAAAGCGGTTAAGGAGCTCGGGGAGATGTGGGGTTGTTGGATCAGTGATTTTGAGGTTGAAACGAAGATAATTCGTGATTGAAAGGAATCGATGAGAGACTAAAGACAGGGATTCGAAGTGGCGTTGATCGTCAATCGAATTGAAGATCAATTCCCAGCATTCCTGCGGTAAATCCAGAGATTCCTGCGTCATTTTCGGAGCTTCAAATGAGAGAAACTTCTACAGAAAGATAAGGAAAATAAACTGCGGAGTTTTCAAAGATCAAAATAGAAGCGTGATTGAATTTAAGTTTTGAATTGGAAAGAAGAAACAGATAGTGCTCGGTGGGTGCCACCATTTAACGGCGTGATCTCTTGTATAAAATAATCCATTTTTTAAATCATGTGAGCTATTTCAAGTTTTTATTTATTTATTTATTTATTTTTATTTTATATTTTAAATTTTTTAAATTATTAATACATTTAATTTAAAATATTTTTAGTATTACTGTATAAGTGCATATTATAAAATAAAATTATTAATTTTTAAATATATATATATATATATACACGTATAAATAGAAATAATAATTTTTGACATAATTTACTAAATTAATATGAATCTAACATAAATTTATAAATTTAGATTAATATAAAATGATATAATTATTAAATAAATAAACACAAAATGACATGATTAATAATTGTGTTAAGTTTGAATTTAAAATTTTTGACATATAAATTTATTTATAATATAATTAATTATTTAAATAATTATAATATATTAATTTATTTATAATTTATAATTTTATTTTATTTATTTTTTAATTTATTAAATAAATTAATTATATTTATCATAATTTAAAATATATTTAATTATATTTAGAATAAAATTAATAAATATTTATGTATATAAAATTATAAGCATTATAAAAATATATAATAATATATATAAAAAATATATGTTAAATAAATAACATGATTATAATCTTTAATTGTTTATTAATTGTGTGTGTTTAAATTTTTAATTTTTGTTATAATTATTAAATATGTTATGCTTGAATTAATTTTTATTTGACATGATATAAATATAATCTAATAGTAATATGAATGGTCATCCCTACATGTGAGTAATTAATAAAAAATATAAACTTAAAAAACTAGTTATTTAACGGAGCAATAAATTTTAATCATAAAAGAATATAAATATATTTTAATTAAAATATTCATAAAAATTAATAAATTCTTACAAGAGAAGAAAATTAAAATTTGATAAACAATAAAATTAATAATTATCAAATATTTTAACTCTTAATTATCAACTGTCAAAAAAAAAAAAAATGGTAGGTTTAAATTTTATTTTCATTAATTTTTATATTTTTTAATAAATAAAAAATTAATTAATTAATTAATTATATAAAAGATTAAGAGAAAATCTAAAATCTTAAAAATACTCTTAAATTGTTAGTTTAAATATAATTAAGCTGCTAATTATCAATTTAGCAATTCTTTTGAAGCAGGTTATGCTTGAACAAAGCTCCATTATATTCAATGTTTAACACGAATAACAACAGTAAATAAGATAATTAATTGATAATAAGACATGAGAAAGCATGAACGCGTACGTATCAACGAAGTTTAGCAGTACAAACTAGTCCAAGATTATATTACAATACAATTCAGTGTGAATACTTGGAAGAAATCTTCAGTTCTTGAACGGAGGCGACAGTGCTGCCTGCTAAGGAATCTCTGGAATATCAGGTACCACAGGCGGCGGCAGGAATATGTTTGGGACACTTGGTGTTGATCCAACAGGTTGTTCTGGCGGTAGTAATGGTAACTGCGGAGGATCAGGCGTCGGTGAAGAAAATATCGGGACTAATGGAGGTGCTTGTGGGAATTCATCAGGTGGAAAGTCTTGGTCTGGTGGCGGGAGAAATGTGGGGACCAGCGGTGGAGCCAGCGTAAAGTCATCAGGTGGTGAATCCTGCTCTGGCGGAGGTAATGTTATTGGGAAGAACGGTGGTGATGTTAATGACTCATCTGGTGGTAAGTATTGTTCCGGCGGAGGCAAAAAAATTGGAACAAGTGGTGGTGCTGATGTAGATTCATCTGGTGGCGGAAGAAATGTTGGAACAAGTGGTGGCGCCGGTGTAAATTCATCTGGGGGTGTGTCTTCTTCTGGCGGAGGAAAGAAAATGTTCGGTGGCGGCGATAGTGTTGCATCAGGCGGTGATAGCCATGGAATTACTGGTTCAGGCGGCGGTGGGGAAGGTTCTGGTGGAGGTGGGGATGGAACTAAAGGAGGTGGCGGCGGAGGTGAGAGAGCTGGTGGTGGCGGTGGTGGTGATGATGGTGGGGGAGATTCAACTACTGGTGGAGGAGATGAAATTACTGGTGGGGGAGATGAAACAAGTGGTGGTGGGGAAGAAACAAGTGGAGGTGGGGATGGAAGTATAGGTGGTTGGATTGGTGTAGGAGTTGGCACAACCGGCGGCGAATTTCGGCGAGGTGACGGCCGGGGAACTGGTAAAAATGGGTTGTCAGGAGAAGGGGAAGTAGAGAAAGGCCATTGGCCGCAAGTGCCAAATAGGTAACTGAACAAAGGGTCGCAATTTGACGATCCTCCTCTTGTTCTTCTTCCAGCACCTCTACCAATTCTCTTATGTACATCTTCCTTTCCGTTTCCCTTTGGTTGGTGTCGTTTATGTTTGGAATTTATGCTTCTAGCTTCTATGCTAGTTTGTGTTATCAAAGCCAAAGCAAGAAGAACTGCTACAACGATATTTGCTTTCATTGTTTTACTTCATTCTTTCTCTTTATTCATGCATGTCTGCAAAATCAAAATTACCTGTATATATACATGGTAAGGAGCAGCATGGGAATCTGTATAGTAATTGAGATTGGTATTATTTCTTTTAAGTGAAAATCTTAAGTAGAGTCTACTGAATTATTATAAAATTATTTAATTAATAAAATAAAAAAAATTAATTTTTTTTAAAATAAAAATTTTAAAAATAAATAAATAAAATTTATAAAATTTATTTTTATTTTTTTTATTTATCATCGTAAATAAATTTTTATTCTTTGTTAATTGAATAATTTTATTTAAATACTCGTACTGATAGTTAGAATTATCTAAATTTCTTCTTCTTTTAATCCTTGAAAACTTATACACTATAAGAATAATTAGAGGTTCAAGATTTGGAGATTTGGGCACGGGGTATATGGCCAACACTACAGGCAGTGTGCAGGCATTAATAAGGCCGTAAATATGCAGTAAATATGGAGAGATAAGAACTGAGAGAGGCCAGCTAGGAGTTACGAGTTTCAATATATTTGGATAGGGAAGTGTATGCCCTCCATATCTTTGACAATTGCCTGAGCAGACGAGCTGCATGCTTGTCTTGTTCTAAGTGCCAAATTTTGACAAGAACGACAACCTTAAATGCAGCGGAAGGCCACAGATCCTTCTCTGTATGTCTCTCCTCTCATCTCTGCGAACGTTTATTTGTGTAGTGGTATGCTGTAGAATATGAAAACAACTGTACGTTGCAGCTTGCTTGCTAAAAGAACCTCAGCATTTGTTGCTGGTCAACGGGTTTTATACTCTATTAAAAGCTGCAAATATTTATTTCTATAGGCATGATGCATTCAGAGAGAACAACAAAGGCTGTTTCTTTTTTAACTTTCTGGCAAAACATCTCACCATACATAAGACACTTCCCAAATGCCCTTATTGTAAGTATAAGCTCCATCTTGCCTAATGCTATATTTACAAACGAAACACCGATGATCATCTTTTTGGTTGTCATATACATCAAATTTCCCAATTATGTTATTCCATTTAAATGAGCACCAAAAAATTTAGACCAAATGACCACTCTTGGTATTGCACATTAGAGAGATCGTGCACTCCCAGATCATCTTCTGCAGATTGGCAATGAGTTACCAAGTGAATCCCATCACCCAAATCATTTGAACATGCACTTTTCTTTTGAGATAACTACGCCGCTCTGTGATGGCTTAACTTTCCAGATTCATGATCAACATCAGAAATAGTATTGCTAATTGCTTGCCCATGTTTTATTTTCTGATCTCGTGTATCCTCCTTTGATTCCTTCGAGAACCTTAGGATTTTGCTGTTGTAGGTGGTTTTCATGGTGATTGATTGTTTTATATGTGCCATTGTATGAGATCGAGGTGAAATAATTCAATAAATTAAATAGCATTAAGTGTTTGTTTTGGTCCAATAAATGGTTTGAATTACAGTTCATTGTTCCTAGAGTATGACAATGCAAAATAAATGAAAGCAACACTAATGTAGATGTTGCGAAAATGATTAAATTATTGATAGTAAAAGTTTTAATCATAACAATTTTATTATATTAATATAATTAATATTATAAAATTATTTAATTAATAAAATGAGATAAATATATTTACTAATAATAAATTAAAAAATTATATTATAAAATTATTTAAAATAAAAAATTAATAAGAATAATTTTATTTTGTATTATATATATATATATCATTCTCTAATTAATATTTTTAATAATTTTATATCATTCTCGGTCAAGCAGATAACCTGATTAGAATAATTCAATGCTAAAGTGTAATAATGTAGAACTGATACTAGATATTGGTGCAAAACTAATACTATATGAGGGTATTAATTCAGTGCCAAAACTGATACTAGATATTGTTTTATGGTATTGAAAATATAAAAGAAGATAACTCTCAAAAGAAATGTTTGTTAAATTACCAACAAATATAAATCCCTAATAGAGAATTAATTAAAAATTATTATCGAATTAATGGTTCAAACGTACTAATAACAAATCTATTTATACTAGTATCGAACATAATTGTTCTAAGTAATTAATAAAATTTAATAAATAAAAAGGTTAGAATTTAACTAAACTAAAAAAAATAATAAACTAAAATCCTACTCAAACAATGAAATCAAAAAAGAATTTTATGGTAATCATTTAATATTAAAATTTAATATTTATTAAATTACTAATGATTATATGTAGGTTTGCATTTTCTAAAGTACAGATAGAGAGAGAAGAGCTGTTATTTTATTGCTATCTTAGTTTAAATTTCAGGCAAAACATCTCACCTTTTCCATGCATAATACAGATCCCAAGTGGTCTTATTATAATTATAAGTATAGGCTCCATCTTGCCTAATGCTATATTTACAAAAGAAACACCTGAAGAAATCCTTTTTGTTGTTGTATACATCGAATCTACCGTGTATGTTTTTCCATTTCATTGAGCACCAAAAGAGTGTTTCCCCCACAATGTTGAGACCAAATGACCACTGTGTGTATTGTCCATTTGACAGATCATGCGCTCCCAGATCATCATCTGCAGATTGGCAATGAGTTATCAAGTGAATCCCATCACCCAACTCATTTTGTACATGCATTTTTCTTTTGAGAAAACTACCCGCAGTAACGGCTGAAGTCTCCAGATGCATGATCAACATCAGAAACAGTAATGCTGAATGCTTGCCCATGTTTTGTTTTCTGATCTTGTATATTCTCCTCTGTGAACTTGGGGATTTTGCTGTTGTGGGTGGTTTTCGTGTTGTGAGTGATTGTTTATACATGGATGTAAAAAGGTTTGCATTACAATTCATTATTGTAACTTGAGCATGACAATGCAAAACAAAAGAAAGCAGGTCTATTGGAGATATTGCATTAACCACCCTCTCTTTTAAAGGTAAAATAACTTTTTAATTTATATTATAAAATATAAAATTAATTTATAAATTTTATTAAAATATAATTTATATTATTTTTTAGTATTTATATCACGTGTTATTATCTTATTAAAAATAAGAATAAAAAAAATTAAAAAAATTTTTTTATCTTTTAAAATTTAGTCTATTAATTTTAATTTTTTAATAATTTAATCTTTAAATTTAAAAGTGAACATCTAATTCCATAATTTGTAAATTATTTCTAAAATTTTGGTCTATTAACTTTATTTTTTTTTTTTAACATTTTAATCCCCAATTCTAGCCACTTCTCATTCAACCCCTTTGCATGTTGCATTTATGACTATAATATCTATTATAGGTAAAGAAGCATAAGACATTTATTTTTTTTTGCGTTATTATTGATGAAGAATATTATAGTAATTATAATAAAAATAATAAAATAAAATATGTTGTTTGAAGAAAATAAAATTATACTATAAAATTTAAATTTAATCATGTAATATCATCATAATTGAATCTAATATTATATATCTATGTTTAATTTAGCGATGTTAATTATATATTGTGATTTAATATTAAATTTAAATTTTATAACATTAGTATTAAAAAAGAAATTTCTTTTATCTCTTTCTGCATAGTTATTCACATTTTATTTTAAACTTAATTACTATTGCTCAGTGCACTCTAATAGATGTGTGGAGGGAGAGAATTCTCATGTTATGATGTTTAATTTTATTTAAATTTCTCAAATGAAATCTCACTTTTTTCCATACATAAAACACCTTCCATTTCTTCTTAAGAGAATTGTAAGCATAAGCTGCATCTTGCCTAATACTATATCTACAAAGAAGACACCTAAACAAGTCCCTCTTATAACTATACACATCAAATTTGCCTTGTACATTGTTCCATTTCATTGTGCACCAAAACAGTGTTCGCCCCACGAAGGTCGGATAAAAAGACCACTGCGTGCACTGTCCATTTGCAAGGTCTCTCACACCCAGATCGTCGTCTTTCGATTTACAATGGGTTATCAAATGAATTCCATCGCCCAAATGATTCTGAATTCGTACTGTGTTTTTAAAGATGCCGCCTGCCACCGCCGGGGAAGTTTCTGTTTTGATGATCAGTATGAGGTTTAGAATAGCTAGATACTTTCCCATGTTTTGATTGCCTTGCATGCTTCTCCTTCGTTTGGGTATTGTGCAGTGAAGATTTTGTTGCCCTTGATGGTTTTGGTGGTGGAATTGTTGTCGCCTATTCTTAATTCTTAGAACCACCTTTTGACTGTTGTCGAAGTGATCTTACCATCATGTTAAAAACAAATTCTCAACAATTCTTATTCAATAAATAATAATTTTATTTATTTTTTAATAAAACCACATTCTTATTTAATATAAGTATTATATTATATTATATTATATTTTAAGTATAGAGAAAACATTAAAAGTAAGTGCTCACAAGTTCTTATTTAATAAATGATAATTTGATATTATTTTATAGTTTTTTTGGTTGAAACTCCATTTTTTCCATGCATATTACGACTCCCAAGTCTTCTTCACTTGATTATAAGAACATGCACCATCTTGCTTAATGCTCCATGAGCATTGCATACAACTAGTTATATCTCTTTTATAATCATACACATCAACTTTACCTTCTAAATTATTCTTCCATTTCAATGTGCACCAAAACAGTGTGTTGCTCAGAAATATGTTGGGATGAAACGAGCATTCTGTGTAGTGTCCATTGGAGAGAAATCGCATGCCTAAATCATCATCTCTAGGTTTACAATGTGTTGTCAAATGAATCCCATCGCCCAAATCATTCGGCAAATTTACTGTTGCTGTGAAAATATCAGAAGGTAAAGGTCTTGAGCTTGCTATATCTATGATCAAAATCAGAATTACAACAGCAAGATAATGCTTTCCCATTTTCTTTTGTGGGTGCGGTTTCGGTGAAGCATATGAATTATGATATATGAAGTCAAATACTAATAAGAAAAAAGGGGTAAATCCGACTGCTCTTAGACACTTTTTTTAATTTTATTTTTAAAGTACGAAATAAACACTATAATTCTTGACGAAATCTTTAATTTTATAATTACATATATAAATAAGAAATTATTTTGGACTGAATGATATTTTTTATTTCTAGATGGTTTTACACCGCCAAGAAAAATCGTCCCCCTTGAATGTAGACCTCCAAACTATGATATTATAATATAAAATTAAAATTTCGGTTAATACCTAAGTATCATATAAATAATAAAAAGTATAAAAATTAAAATGTTTAATAAATATTTATTTTTAATTTTCTACTAATATTTGTCAATTATTTTTTATTTATATTTTGACATTTAATAATTCTATATTATTAAATAATTATAAATTAAAAATTACATATTTTAATTCAAAGTATATTTTGTCAATATCAGTTAATTCAATCATTAAATTTTTTTAAAGTGATACAAGGTTCAAACTTTGTTCACATTAAACTTGTAAAGAAATTAAGTTTATTTTTTTTTTATTTTTATAATATTTATGTAAAAAAAAAAATTGAAACATATTCTAAATATGATTTTCATTTATAGCCCTAGGCCCGAAAGATGCAAAGGTTAAATGATGAATTTATGACTCTATATCTTTGCATTAAAATTCTAAAATAATTAATTTATCAATATTTAAAATTCAAAAACACAAATTTATATTAAATAAAAAAATTAATTATCATATAAGTAGTAAATAAAAATATATTTTTATTGTAATCTTAGTAGTAATTTTGCAAAAAAGAAGAGTATTAATTAATTAATTAAATTTTATTCTTTAATTTTAACTAGTGACCACAAATTTATAACAAGTCCTAATAAAGCTAAAATTAGATAAGCTTTCCAATAAAATCAAATATGCATATAGGCATCAATAGTAAATTAGTAATAGAGATCTATGCATGTAGGGGATTGGCTATGGTACGTAGCATCCAAAAAAATTAATACATGTATGTATCTTGACTAAAATAGATGTAAGGGTACATATACATACTATAGTCTAAGCCATGCACATAGACATATGCAATCCAACTAAAATATGCCCTTTGTCTAGCTTCATTAATACATGAATTTATAAAATTTGTTGCTTTTGATTAACTATTAACAACAAAATTTCAAAGTACAGCTAACATAAAGATGAAATCTTAGTCCATAATACACCACAATCACACAGCTGTAAACTTCAATATTTCAAGCCAAGATCTTCAAGAATGGTGATGAAATTGAAAGCTATGCAATGTTTAACTTGTTTTGCCGCAAACAATTTTGGGATACAATAACATATGGATAGTTGTTGACAAATACAGACTGAGAACCATTGAAGCACATGGCTCAATGTTGAATAAGACTTTATCCAACAAACATTTTGACTATAGTTATTAATGTAAAATTGTGGTAACCATGACTTGAATCATTGGCTTAGGACAAAAATTTTGATTTCCTTGGGAAATGGCATACATAATTAAAGATATAAATCTTTGCCTATTGCTATGATGTTCCAATCATGGCCATCCAAATCATACCAGACATTATTTAATTAACACCTAATTAATTTGGCCCAAGAAATTAAACTTTGATTGCTATGTATTTGAATGGTAGTTCCTTTAAGGCAAAGGGATGCATCTGTATGATATCAGAATTTAAAAATATAAAATGTTAAATAATGAGATTTGGGTATAAATAAAACTTAAAAAAAAAAAATTTGTGTTACAATATATTTTGAATAATTATTTTATTATTATATTTTTATTAAAGCGTAAACTAATTTACTTATTATTATTTAAAAAAGATTAAATATAAAATTTTATTTTTATTTTTTATTTTTGTTACCGTGATATAAACATTAAAATTTTTTAATTTAAGCATTCATAAATCAATTTTTTTATTTAAATATGATAAATAAATAAACGGAAGAAAAATTCAACAATTATATAGCCAAAAAGTCAACGACATGTTTTAAAAAAAAGAGTTCGGATGCATGAATACGTATTGAATTACTCAACCACTCCCATGTGCAAAAGAAATGCAAGGCTTTATTATATATCCCATTACACATTATTAAATAACACTAAGCCTCTCAATCTTTGACTATTAATTTGTACATATGATTAAATGGGTATGCAAAGGTTCACATGAGAGCTGTGATCATGTCACAGGTGGAGCTAATTTGGGTTGCTTGCTTGACAGAGCTACCGGGATTTAACTCTATTATTATCATCATCATTCATATTTCTTGTTTTGGGGTTATGGAAAATGAGGAGAGTAATGGAAGTCACAAGTAATCTGTTCCTTGTAAAATATGTGAAGAGGGAAGCAACTTGTGCTTGTCTTTTTTACTGGTTATTCAACTACAACCTATCTAATACCAAACAAATCTCCATATGAAGCAACCTATTGAGAGCAATAGAAATTAGAGCGCAAATACTGTCATGTATTGAAATCTTATACAACTAATTTTTAAGAATTAGTTAACTCTTTTACATGATTGTATTGTCATAGATTTCTGAAAAGCCGTGGCAGTAGATCCCATCTCTTTCTTCCTAAAGAAAGTAATATATCAATCAACACAATCAACTGTTGCTTGGCAAATCCTCAATTGCATACTTCCCCATAGAAAACTCTCTCTGCAAAAGTTTATGCTAAATGCATATTCAGATGGATCCAATCATATGAATAGTAATCTACAGAACTTTTAAATATTAAATCCAATCATATGAATAGTAATCTACAGAGAAATTAGTAAACTTCGTATTTAAATGTCTTGATTTTGATGTCATATTAGTAAAACTATGCACATACTATGTCAAAATCCAGTTCTGAGTATCAATGACTTGTGCGAACACGTGTTGTATTTATTATCACAATCCTAATCCTACACGTTTGGGGACCCCATAACTTTTGGACTTTCAGCTTGGACAACTGCCACAAGATTTCATGACCATTTGCCCCATTCACATAATCACATTCATATATGAGCGTCTCAAACCCAGCCACAACCAACTCCTTAATAAACCAAACACCAGAAAAGAGAAAAAAGTAGTTTCTTGATTTTCCTGCAACAGTGTCTTGTCTTATTCTACTTACTGATTGATTCCAAGTTAAAGAAACAAAGCTAAAGCTTACACAAGAAAAAGTGAAAAGGAGAAGAAAAAAGAAGTTTCACATACTCTCTCTCTTCTTTTTTCTTTCTCAAAAGAAGGGCTGGGGCATGAAGTTTCCTGGTCTGCTACTGCCCATGTGGGTATGTAGTTTCTCTTTGTGCTCATATACCCTTGTTGCCAGAACAGACACAACTGTTTCCACCATTCTTACTCCTATTTTCCCTGCTGGGAAAGAATCCATTACTCAATTTTCTGCAGAAATGGAAGCTGAATCTCCAGGTATGTCGACAATGGCCAAAGTTTTGAGTGTGTATGTTAGTTATTTTCCCATCCCATTTTCAATGTCCTGCATGGGTTATGGGTTCGTTTTGTTTCAAAATTTGAACCCAAAATCAAAACTTCAGTTACAATTACTTGATATATGGTACAGATTCATTACTACTGTAGTACATTTTGTTTTGAATTTTGGTGTGCAGTGAGCAAACTAGGAAAACACTTTGTTTCCAGTTAAGTGTAGCATAATTTATGGGAAATTGCTCATCTTTTTAGAGGACTTTCTACTGATTGTGATCTCTGCTTAAATGGTTTAAATTAGGCTCTTTTCTGTTTCGAAATTTGAATTCAAAATTTTAGACTGTGAAACCCAATTAGATATAGTCTGCATTTGTGCATTACTACAAGAACTATATTTTTGTTCCTTACGATTGTAAATTGGAGCTCCATTTGGCTGTTGAGAAAATATTATTGGAGGAAACGATAAAGGTAGAATTTTGAATCTTACATAATCTTTTATGGTCTAGGAGGTTGGAAGAAAAACCTCCTCTAAAATGTTCTTTATGAAACAAAATTGCATAGTTGAGGCGAGTGCTCTCTCACATGAGTAGCTTCAATACATAGTTAATTTGGCTTTTTCTCCGATTTCTCGTCTGCCAAATTCATATTTTTATGCAATCAGATGATGACTAAGGAACAGATGGTACAAAAATAATGAGCATACATACACAAAATGCTGATTCAATAATTTCTTCTTGGCCAAACACGCATGTGCCTATGTTATTTTTGTTTGAGTGCATTGTTTGTTAGTTTATTTCCTCAATCTAGTATAGTTTGCTAATCATTCTTTGATTTTCCAGGAGTTGCAGAGGTAAGAGTGGTGCACCACCAAGATCTGAACAAAAAAATACTTATAGCACTTGTTGTTGCATCCACTCTCCTCAGTGTATTATTGCTCTTTCTTTTATTCTTTTGGATCTATAGATTGAAAAACTTGAAGAAATCCAATGGCAAAAGCAAACAGAACTTTGGTATATCCGTTTTTCATGAAATCACATATTTTATTTTAATTTTTGTTTTTAGTGTTTCTGTGAAGACATTTCCAGAAGTTAATGCACTTATTTTATTTTTTTTCTTCTTTAATTTTTTTTTATTTAATTTCTGTTACGATATTCAATGTGAAGATGCTGGCAAGGGACTTTCATTGAGTCCAATAATGGAACGATTCAATTCATTACGGATAGCTGGTAAGAAAGATTCAGTTGCTGTCATTGAGTATCACTTATTAGAAGCTGCAACAAACAATTTCCAGGAAAGTAATCTGCTGGGTGAGGGAGGTCGCGGGCGTGTCTATAAAGCTCGTTTCAATGAAAAACTCCTAGCAGCAGTGAAGAGAATAGATGATGCAGGACAGAGTGCTGAACGAGAATTTGATGTCATTTTTCTTTTTTTCCTGAAATTGGTTTGCATATCTATTTCCAGGGAATTGCTACTAGTGCTAACAGTTTTTCTTGTCAAATATTTGCTTGCAATTGCAGAATGAGGTAAATTGGTTAAATAAAATCTGGCATCAGAATATAATTTCTCTGTTGGGTTACTGCATCCATGATGAAACAAGGTTTCTTGTATACGAAATGATGCAAAATGGCTCTTTGGAGAACCAATTGCATGGTATAAACCTCATTGCTATTTTAATTCTTAACTGGAATAAGATGATGGAAGACACAAATTTGTGACATATTTATCTTTTTTTTTTTGGACACACATTGCAGGACCAACTCGCGGATCTGAACTGAATTGGCATTTACGGATGAAAATTGCTATTGATGTTGCAAGGTAAGGACAGTTAACTAATAGTGTTATATATTTTTGATATTATGTTAATTAACATGGTTGTATCTGATGTAACAATTGCTAGAGGACTAGAATATCTTCATGAGCACTGCAACCCTCCATTAGTCCACAGAGATCTGAAATCATCTAACATTCTTCTTGATTCCAACTTTAATGCCAAGGTAAATCTTCTATAACAATGGTGCCATCTTACGTGCATGTGTGCAAGTAGTTATTTATGATGTTAAATACATTGTTTCTCTTTCTATGTTTTACTTCACTCAGCTTTCAGATTTTGGTCTTTCTGTGACCGCTGGAACCCAAAACAAGAATGTAAAGCTTTCGGGAACCATGGGCTATGTTGCCCCTGAATATCTATTAGAGGGTAAGCCAAAGTTCTATTACCTAGTACATGATAATGGTTTCTTCACTCTCTTGATCCCTTATACATTGCTTTTTCCTTAAATTATTTATTCCCAGTTAAGAAACTCTTCTTCTGTCTTCTAAGCACCTCAGGCTTCTGTTGTATCTATAATTGTTCCATTTCTGATGAACTTTATTGTTTTTAGCTCTATCAGAGAGTAGGGATTGTGTTTATTTTAGCAGAAATCAGTTGTCAGTTCAAGAAGATGACTTTGCATCAACTATAAATGTTCATTACTGAGTTGTAGTGCTTCACTATTGTACAGAAGTTTTCCTTTTAAACAATCGCATATATTATGGGATTTTGAGGGATATCTGGCGCATGTATCTGGATCTGTAGTATCTTTATGTGGTCATTGTGAAATGGAAAAATCATTTGAGAAAATGTATGCGACTGGGTATCCGTGATAGGGGAGTCATATAATCATACGTGTAGGATCCATTTTGCTTTAAGGCCTGCGCGGATCATGGGTCAAAGCTATTGGATGTGACAAGTATTTTTATAACCGTGTTATGAACATGTATGTTGCTGAGAACAAGCATAATGTGTGATTTCTAAATATGAGAGCAAGTGACCCTGAAAATGGCTTTCACAATAACTGATGAAAAAAAAAACTGGAGGCCCTGCCCTTATTTTTTGAGTTTTGAAGTTGCAGAATCATAGTCTCTATAAACATGTGGTCATCTTATTTCCTTTATCAAATGGTTCCTCAATGTAATTCTCAAAATGATTACAACTATGATTTCCTTTTTCAGGCAAACTAACTGATAAAAGTGATGTATATGCTTTCGGAGTTGTACTGCTGGAGCTTTTGATGGGAAGAAGGCCAGTGGAAAAGATGTCACCAACTCAATGCCAGTCAATGGTCACATGGGTAATTTTCTTTCGGCCCCTGCTAACCATCTGTGGAGGAAATTTTGATGAGGGTTTCACCATTTCTGGAACTTAAAAGAATTATCACCAATTTTGCAGGCCATGCCCCAGCTCACTGACAGATCAAAGCTTCCAAACATTGTTGATCCCGTAATCAGAGACACAATGGATTTAAAACACTTATATCAGGTACATACAAGATGTATAACCATGTCTTGTTTCTGCACGATTATTCTAATTTCACACTTGCAATGAATAGGTAGCTGCTGTTGCAGTACTGTGTATTCAACCTGAACCAAGTTATAGGCCACTAATAACCGATGTTCTGCATTCCCTCATTCCTCTTGTTCCTACTGAGCTTGGAGGGTCACTTCGGGTTGCATAACCCATGCCTTGTATACACCCAATTACAAACGCTGGGATATTATTCTGCACATTATATAAGCCGGCATAACATACTCTAATTCTGCATGATTGGATTGCACCTCAGTTTTTCTGGAGTTCCTGATCATTCTTCTGGGAAGACAGTTCCTTCAGGGATAATGTGCTAGTTAGGTTTCTTGTTTCTCATTGTTAAATCTGTAAATTAAAGGGGTTTCCGCCATAGAACCTTCAACATAGCTTCTTCAATTTAGGATTTTTCAAAACATTCTTTCCCTGTAGCTGTTGCTGTTTGATTTACTTTTGGATACAAATCAAAGAAGTGTAATTTTCGAAGCATGAGAATAGTAGATAACAGCAATACTTATGACATCTGCATGATCTGTACAATGTGTTATGAAATTCAAAATTCAAGCAAACAAAGAAGTAGAAACTAAATCAAT
Organism: Khaya senegalensis; assembly: GCA_032402905.1. Classification (NCBI taxonomy): domain Eukaryota; kingdom Viridiplantae; phylum Streptophyta; class Magnoliopsida; order Sapindales; family Meliaceae; genus Khaya; species Khaya senegalensis. The sequence continues at coordinate 4,189,781 of CP135548.1, read as the reverse complement.
GCAAGATAACGCAAGATTTATGTGAAAAATCTTTGAAATTTTCTGTGTAAAAACCATGGGATAGGGAGGCTCAAATCAAGATTTACGTGAAAATTTTTAGAAATTTTCAAAAGAAAAACCATGGGAAAGTGAGGCTCAAATTTCATTAAGAAGAAAAATGGAGAACAATTATGTGTTTGCTTAAATGCTTAAATTTGTCCTAAAATTCTAACGAGTTTTGAGTCTGGTCCGTCGAACATATATTTGATGCTGTACAGAGAAAAGCTCATACAATATACACATATACAGTATTGGAAATGGTCGGGCGTTGCCTCCGAGCACACAGCAAGGGACATTCATCTTCTTGCACATCGACTAGCTCTGCGGGGAACTCGACTCTGGTTGCTTTAGCGTACTTGATTATTAAATACGGGCCACAAACTCTCCATGTCTCGTACACAGATAACAAAGGTGCAAATTTTTCTACCAACACTAAGTTGAACACCCAATTCTTACTCCAAAAAGGGGAAAATAATGACAGAAAATTAAGCACTAGCAGACAACAATGTATTGCCAAGTGAGAAGTTTGTCTAAAGCAACAATAAACTTGATTTGGTAATTAAAAACTGAAAGTAGAAAGCAAGGCTTAAATCGTCTTGATTTGCATGGCAGCAGAAGTTTATTGAAGTTTCCGATTATGGATGCTGACTCATTACTTGTGTATTTAGAAATAATTGATTCACATAAATACAAACACAAATATTTGGGGAATCTGTTTGCAGATCTTTCCAAGAATATTCTCTCATCTGCTCAGCTGCTTTGATTACAAGATAAAGACATTTTGTCTGAATAAATACAGTCCCTGGTTTGGACAAGAAACCTGGACTCTGATATCATGGTACGCTTATCCATCAGTAATTATGTCAGACATTAAGGATTAATGAAATTTTCCATGAATTAATATTCCTTTCAAGTACAAATACAACTTAAGAAAACACGACAGAACTTCAAACTAGCAAGATACAAATTATAAAATGCATAAATGTAACTTCGTAGCCATCGATATAATCAATGACCAAAGAAAACAAGAAGCCATAAAGAAGAATATAAGCATTCGTTTCTCATCAGCAGCTTCACAGCCTGCAGTTTCTTGGAAAATTTCAGCCACATCAAACAATATTACTAAATATTCCTCAATTACAATTAGTCCTCTCCTTCCTACACATATGCTTGGAAAACCATGGACTTGTCAAGTTGGCTATGCAGTAATAACACCAAGAACATGCTTGTAAAGATTGTTCATCCTGGAGGCCATGCAGAGCTCCATGACAGGCCTGTTATGGCTGCCGAAATCATGCTCCGAAATCCGAAATGTGTAGTTGCTCATCCGAATGTTTTCAAGGAACCATGGGCAATTGTGGCACCAGAGACCACGCTAAATCTAGGCCAAAAGTTTTATGTTGTGCCTGCAAGCACCATACGCAAGCTTCAGCGACTTAATTCTTCCAAGTATTCTCCTCCAGTTCAAGGAAATCAAGCAAGCAAAACTTGTAATGATGAGGAAGAAAATGAAAGCATTAATTCTGGAACGAGTTGGAAGAAAGTTAACAGAGATTCTGGCCCTGGAAGAAATCATTCAAAGGAAAAGTGTTTTTCTGATGATAATTGCTTTAAGTGCCTGATTACAGGGATCAAGAATAACAAAGGGAATGGTGAAAATTGGAGCGAAGGGACGAGATCATCGAGCAGCAGTTTCAGTTCTTCTGAAACTAAGGTACTTACCAGGAAGAGGATTAAAAATTTTGCAAAAGGGTCACCAAAGAGAAATGCAACTATGGATCATTGGCAACCAAGTTTAGAGAGCATCACTGAAGAACATTCAAGTGATTGATCAGATATACAGATTTTGTTGTTTAATATTATTGAAAGCCTGGAAAACCATCAGAAAATTATTCAATTTGTGGCTTTTCTCTATTGATTCTCATTTAGTACATGTGGTAAGATAATTTGGACATAAATTTCAGAGGAAATCCAAAGACAGTAATGAAAACTGAACAGTATGCATAATATCCTACAGATTTACAATTGTCAACTCGGATTTCATTGATTCGGAATGGATTTCCTTTTTCAATTTGGTGTAACTTCACCGTATTCTTCCTCTGATGACACCAAATTTGCCTTGCTTTCTACCATTCTCTGCTCTCCACTTCAGTTTTCTCAACCAATTTCGTGTTAATTCAACTCCAATATACACGAACAGAAATCCGAGAGTTCCAGCACTCATACCCAGTATAGTGACAGTCATCCATCCTGTCCTGCAACCAAGTGGCACTGTAATCCTTGTGGCTACATTGTAAGCCGTTGCCATGACTGAAATAGCCACCCGCGCGAGCTTGTCAGTGATCACCAGCAGTCTCATCAGCTTTTTCCTTTCATTGAGAACGATACAGACTAAGTGATAACATGCCTAAAGATGTAAACAAAGCAATGTAATTGCTTATTTCAAACACCTTGAAAGCTGTTGTTCTGCCAATTGTTGATTTTCCTTTTAAAGACTTTTGTAAGGTATGCTTTAAAATTAAAGAAATTAAGTGTGAAAATTATGAATTACTAACTTTTGGCCATTATATTTTACAATGCTACCAAAACTTTTTAAATTTATTAAATCCTCTTAAAATAATATTTAACAAGAATTTTGAGTTTAGAAATTTTGACAAAGCAAAATTTCTCTCAATTTATAAAATTTTTTCCATAAAAAAATCTTATACTTAATGGAAGTATTATAGCTATTCAATACTGCAGATATAAGTTTTGAATTCGAATTTTACAGTTACAAGAATATAATGGAAAATTAAGGACCATAATTTAAATGTTACAAATTCAAACTTAATGAATTTGTAACTTATAACCCTGTCCTGATGAACACCACCTGGAGGACTTTACCTGCAGCAAAAGTAACAGCAGAAATCAAAATTGCAACTAGCATGATTGTGTTCCTTGCATTTTGCAGTGCCTGTGTATCTAATTTTTCTTAATTTGGCGACTTTTGTATCGTGCACTCAATTCTTTCATGTGCCTTGCTGCTCAGATGCTTGTACTGCCGCAGATATTTGGTGAAACCTTGTTTCCACTGAGGATTCTATTTCTGATGAGTTCGCTCCTTGAACTTCAGAATTCTCTTCAGGCCGATGTCCAAGTTGGTTCTATGCTTAGTATAGGTAAGGAACCAAAGGGTTTACTGAGACGCTTGTATTTATGCCAATCCATTGAAAGATCCAATCTTTCCTTTATTGACTCTGTTTGAGATGGGTTATCATCTTGAATTTCAGAATTCTCTTTAAACTGCTGTTCTAGTAATTTTTTACTTGAATTTGCTTCCTTTGATGTGGGGGCTGACAATTCAATATTTCTAATACCACTTGCAGTCTTTAATAATTTCTTGATATCATTAATTTTGGCATCATTAGTTCCTGCCTGTCGACTGCTGTATGCCTTCTGTAGTTCAGACAGTTTTTGTCCATTGTTTGTTTCATTAATGATGTACTCTACCAACGGAAATCAGATTGAAATAAAGATCTCAATTAGAGATTAACTGATAAACAAACAACGTTAGAAAGTAAAACATGTCCAGATAACTGTTTATTTCATTTTGTTTTGCTCGTATTTCTTGAAGTTTCTTCAAGCAGGATGTATTAGAGTTGTGTTGAATTTGTGTGCTGTAATTTTCTGTATGTGTGCTTTAGTACATTGTGAAAGAGAAGATGAGAAACTTGCTTCTTAAAACTACAAGATGCAATACAGTGTTTCCAAACTGATCTTGCTGGTGGAGAAGGTTGGAGGAACTGAAAGACGGATCTTGCAGCAAGGTGGAAGACCGTTTCTCCCTCCGTTGCGACACATTTCAAAGAAGTGGGAGAGCTGATTAAGAATGCTTCTAAAATTTTCACCTTGCCATTTATTGCTGCCAGGTGCAATGTTGTATAACCATTGTTGTTAAATTGCAGAAACCAGGTTTTGGTCAAAGTTCAAGAGCAAATTTGTTACCTCCAGGATTCAACTGCTAGAAGCATAATGCAATGGAGAAAATCCATTCTTGTTTGTTTTTTTCAGAAGAATTTGGACGCACTTCCAGTATCTCCTTCACAATTTCTGCATGATCTAGCTTGACATTCAAATTTGTAGTGTGACCAGAATATAGAAGACGCTAAAATTCACATATTACTTGTCTGTCTTCTTGATATTGCTACATGCAAAGAAGTTGATTCATCACAATCTTCCTGAAATTTCATCAACCGGGATTCGTTCAACCTGAGCTTAACCACAGTGAGATGCCCTCAACTGCAGGCAAGTGAAAACGTACTCGGGCTTTCATAGTTAAGCACAGTAGCCATAAAGGGATTGGTTTCCAATAGCAGGGCTGAAACCTCGGCATTCCCTGGACGACAAGCTTCATACAATGGAGTCTCCAGCGTCTCATTCCTAGCTGCAGCTAATACTGGTACAACTTAGTAATCTGTGCCACCAACTTGAAGTCCCCAAATCTTGTAGCCAAGTGCAAAGTCGTGTTCAGCGAAGAATCTCTTGCGATCATTCCTTCGTCACTGCAATCTAAATTGTCAAGTTTTGCGTATCATTTCTAGCAACTGCCTCAAAAATTATTGGAGTCATCCTCTTACCCATTAACTTCCTAGTTTTATGATGCTTCAAATCTCAGCAGTAATAAAAATGAAAATTGATGGAGAAAATTCAGGAATTCGGACCTAAATGAGGACTTGGTGTCTTCTCAGTGGAGTGTGGTTAGATTAATAATTGGTAGTAATTACGGGTACTAATTACGGGTACAATGATAAGCATAATAGTAACAAACTTGAAAGTCGGTAATGCAATATCAACTAAATGCATGTTTTTGGCAAATCAGTACTGAGTAGACAATAATTGAGCCAGCATCTTCATCTTCCTGTTGATCACATTGATATTATTTATTTTCCCAAACAAATAGTTCAGTATGCATGGTACCCTACAGATGTAGAACTATCAATATCGGAGTTTGAAGATTCTGATTTATTTTCATTTTTCACTTTGAATCTGCTGTGAAGCTGGATTCTTCCTCTGATGACACCAAATTTACCCTTTTTTCCGCCCTTCTCTGCTCTCCACTTCAATTTCCTCAACCAATGTCTTGTCAATTCAACTCCAAGATACACGAACAGAAATCCAAGAGTTCCAGCACTCATAGCCAGTATAGTGTCAGTCAACCATCCTGTCCCGTGTCCAAGTGGCACTGTAATCCGTGTGGCTGCAATGTAAGCACTTGCCATGAATGAAATAGCCACCCACATGAGCTTGTGTGTGATCACCAGTAGTCTCATCAGTTTCTTTCTTTCAAAGGGAATGATACTGACTAGAATGATAACAATGCTTAAAGATGCAAACAAAGCAATGTTATTGCATATTTCAAACACCTTGAAAGCTGTTGTTCTGCCAACTGTTGATTTTCCTATCAGAGGCCCATCCTGGTAAACACCGCCTGGAGGACTCATACCTGCAGCAAATGTAACTGTGGCAATCAAAATTGCAACTAGTATGATTGTATTCCTTGCATTTTGTAGTGCCTCCCTGTGTATGTCATTTATCTTACTTTGGCGACTTTTGTATCGTGCACTCAATTCTTTCATGTGCCTTCTGCTCAGATCCTTGTTCCGCCGCAGACTGTTTGGTGAAACCTTTGCTTCCTCTGAGGATTCTAGTTCTGACAAGTTTGCTTCTTGAACTTCAGGTTTCCCTTTAGGTTCATGTTCAAGTAAATCCCTTGTTAATTTCGGTTCTATGCTTACAGGCAGGGAATTGCAGGATGTACTGACATGCTCAAATTGATGCAAATTCATTGAATAATCCATTCCTTCCATTCTTGATTCTGGTTGAGATTCTCTATCATTTTGAATTTCAGAATTTTCCCCAAACTGATGATTGGGCATATACCTACTTGAGTTTTCTTCATCGATTGCTAAAGGCAAGACTCCCATGGCTTCCTTGACCAGATGTTTGGGATTTTCATGATTCAGCTTCGGGACCTCTGGAGTCGGAGCTGACCTTCCATTGCTTCTAAGACCACCCGCAATCTTTAACTTTCTCTCAAGAAGATCATTTGTAGTATCATAACTTACTGCCAGTTCAAGGATGTCAAGTGCTGTATTCCTTCCATAATTCGAACAATTTATGTCCACTGATGTTTTGTCGATGATGTACTCTACCAACTGAAATCAGCTTGAAATAAACAAGATAGTAATCAAGCAATCAGTAAAGAGTTAGTTTTGTTTGTAACTCCTGAAGTTTCCCTATGCAAGATAGTAATCTTATTACTAAGTTGTTCATCGCAGTTGATTTGACAGTCTAGATATTATTCTCATATAACTCATCGTACCATCCCATCATTTTGCTTAATATAGTGAGTGCAAGGATTAAACTGAAAGGTGCAAAACATTTGACAGAGAGGAGGACAAGCTTACTTGGCTGTTCTTTCTTAAGACTGCAACATGCAATACTGTATTTCCTAACTGGTCTTGCTGGTGGAGAAGGATGGAGGAACTGAAAGCCTCTGCTAACCATATAAATGCATTACATTTATTCAATCTCGCAGCAAGATGAAAGACCGTTTCTCCCTCCGTTGTGCGACATTCGAAAGAATTAGGAGAGCTGATTAAGAATGCTTCTAAAATTTTCAAATGGCCATTTATTATTGCCAGATGCAGTGGTGTATAACTGTCGGTGTTATATTGTAGAGCCAGGTTTGGATCACAATTCAAGAGCAAAATTGTTACCTCCAGGTTTCCTCTACTAGAAGCATAATGCAAAGGAGAAAATCCGTTCTTATCGGTTTTTGCAGCAGAAGATGGACACACTTCCAGTATCTCCTTCACAACATCTGCATGATAATGCTTGACATTCAAAAAATATAGTCTAAGCAAAATATAGAAGAAGCTAAAATTCAGATACTACTTGTATGTCCTCCGTATATTGCTGCGCGCAAAGGAGTTGATTGAACACAACCTTCCTCAAATTCCATCAACCAGGATTGTTTCAGCAGGAGCTTAACGACACTAAGATGCCCTTGCCCGCAGGCAAGAGAAAACGCACTCTGGCTTTCAGAGTTGAGCACAGTAACCACAGAGGGATTGGCTTCCAATAGCAGGGCTGAAACCTCAGCATTCCCTTGACGACAAGCTTCATGCAATGGCGTCTCCAGCATCTCATTCTCAGCTGCAGTCAATTCTGGGCACAACTTAATTATCTCAGCCACCAACTCAGTGCGCCCAAATCTTGTGGCCAAGTGTAAAGTTGTGTTCAACCAAGCATCTCTTTGTGCAAGAATTCCTTGGTTATGGCGAGATAAATTGATCAAGGCTTGCTTATCATCTCTAGCAATTGCATGTAAAAGAGCTGGAGCAATTCTCTTACGCATTATATTCTATTCAAAGATTGAATAGAAAACTAAAACAAGAAATATTGATGCAGAAGATTCAGGAACTGGAATTTTCAGATAAGAAGTTTGAGTGGTTCTGTTCTGCGTATGAATGGTCTTAAATATTGGTGTCGTGGAGCAGTCACCATAGTAGACTCGGAATGACTTTATTAGTTAGCTTTTTGTAGGAAGGCAACTATCTCCTTCTGTGCATCTTCCAGGAAAATTTAGCTTTGACCTCAACATCAGGGTCTGTTTCAGACTACATTTCGTGAAAGACTTTTTCAATCCTGTAATGCCTTTTTCTTTTTTTCTTTTAAAGAAAAATAAATTAATTTTCTTCTAATTTTTTATATTTTAATTAACTTTTACTAATTAAAAATAAAAAAATAAAAAAATTTAATTAAAATAAAAATATAAATCTTCTGTTATCTTTAATGTTTATATATCATTAATTTTTTTAAAAATTTAAAAATACAAAAAATAAAAAAAAAATCTTTGTCCAATTTTTCCACACTTCTTCTACAAATTGTCTAATTTGACCGATCCAAAGTATTTCAGTTAATGTGCCCCTACCTCTTTGATGGTCTACGGACGCTGCATTAGATATAATATTTTCTTTTGAAATTTAAATAAATTAATGTTTATTAAACTAATAAAAAATTCCAATTTTCTTAAAAAAAATAATTAAATAATATGAATTTAGTAGAAGAAATTTAATTTTTTTTTGTGATTATAGCTATTTTTTTAATTTTATCAAAAAAAATTGTAAAATAATTTTAAATTTTTTTCCACGTAACAATAATTGGTTATACTTAAAAATAAAAATATTAAAAAATTTAATAAAAGAGGTCTCTCTTTAAGAAGAATATTTTACTATAATTATTGTTATTATTGTTGTTATTATTATTATTATTAAAATTTATTTATAAATAAATAAAATAAATAACACAAAAAATTATAATATAAAAAATAAAATATATAATATAAAAAATTTAAAATATAAACATAAAATTTTAAAAAATTAATATAAAAATTAAAAAAAATTAAATATATCCTATCCAGTGACACCCATAATTCACTCTTAATAGAAATGTTTCTGTTCACAAAGCCAAGGCCTGGAGAAGAAATGAAAGTGGCAGAATTTGATGATGCTGAAAAACTGAAGGGTGGAAATGTTCCTGTTTGTTTAACACAGTACATTGACCCCAAAAGCACCAGGAGAAATATTACTACCACAAGTACTGAAATCAGTGATGGGGATAGAGTTCCTCAGACTGATTCAAAGAATGAAGGTACAGATCTAAGCCACTTCAAAATTCTGAGGGTTTGAATGTCCAAACTGTTTCAGAATTTTTTTACTGGTATGCCGTTCTCCTAGTCATTTCTAGCAGTTTCTTTTGGCGAAGAAATGAAAGTTCAGTTCTGGGTATGAAATCACATATCTTCTCTTTGCGAAGCTCACTTGATAGTTATGATCTCAATGGTTTTTAAGTGAATTTCATAATGAAAATGTGGAGGAAGTTCTATTAAGTTTGTGGGATTAGCTGTGTACATCCATTAACCTTACATTCAAATAATTTTTCACACTTTGAAACACTTTTTGTAAAAATTAAAATAAAAAATATTAAAATATATAAAATAAATAATAAATAATATTTAAAATACATAATAAAAAATTTAAAATAATTTTTAAAATTTTCAAAAAAAATAAATATAAAGATAGGTGTATGTACTATAATTTAATCCCAAATTAGTGCTTTTTTTTATTTTTATTTTTACAGTAACTATCCATACATAATAATTTCAAGTGTTTTATTAGTTTTTAATTTTTAATATAAATAAAAGGAATTTTTGCAGCCAACAAGTTTTATGCTACTTAAATTCTTCCAAGAAGTTTCATTAAAACTTGAGTTGAATGAAAAGCGTGGTGAAATATAATGAAAAATTTGGAAGTTGTAGGTGTTGTATTGTAGAATAACCAAAATAAGGGATGTCAGGGCTTCAAGGAATTATGAATTTTAGAGGCTATAGGAACAGTGTTCTAAGCTACATGTGACAGAAGTGATACGAATATATACATTTTTTAAATTGGGTGGTGCATTTTGAAAATATAATTTTGACCAACCTTCATTCAGAACCAAGGAATCACTTCCAAATTGACAATATTAAGTGCTTTTGTGGAAGCATCTAGTAATAACTTTACCTGCTGAAAAAGAAAGTTTTTAAGGAAAGTGCTTCCCAGAATTGAATTTTGGAGACACCCATTTGAGTTATTAAGTCATCAAAGGAGGAATAGGCATTCACTGATTTGTGCACCAAGTCCATGCTATCAAGGATGGTCCTGGGACAGGCGGCAGGTTAAGACTCAAAATTTAACTCAAAATTAGTTTAATATTAAGGCTTCGTAGGAGTCACATTTAAAAAACTCACTTAAGTTCCCAAAAATTTAAGGAAAATCAAGGCTGCCCTCGCTTGCTGCTTAGAGGTCACAGTCCCTTAGAAGTTTCTTCTGAAAGAACATTTGTAGTCTGCTGGATTGTCACTCATTGATATTAAGACTTCTAATTTATTTTCTTTTAGGTGTCCCAAATAAGGTATGGGTGAAATCAAAATTGCTTGAGATATGCATTGCAAACAATCGGAAGTCCCCTTTGTTTGAGTGCTGCAAAGAGGAAGGTCCTTGCCACATAAAACAGTAAGCAAGGTCCTTGCCACATAAAACAGTAAGTACCAAATCTACTATTACAGAATAGGTATCTGTTTCTGTTATTCAATTTTTGTAAACATATCTAATTCCACTGGACACATGGAATAAAGCACGCAATGCATAGTTTGCGCAATCTTATTGCTTCAGTTTTCTGAAAATAGTGAGGAAATCCTATTTTTGAGCTCTCACTAATAGGAATACTCCACAGTTATACATTCAAGGCTTCTTTTGTGATAGAACCCTCGTACACCATTTTGGAATGCTTCGGCGCTCCTCAGTCCAAGAACAAAACAGCAGCAGAGCATGCAGCTGAAGGTGAATTGTGGTTGGTACTTAAAACATTCTTTATTTTCCAATTAAAAAAAAGGAAAAAATTAATCAATTTTAGACAGACATGTAATTTAGTTTTAATTTTTATTATTTTTCCTTTACGCAATGAGCACAATAAGCAGTAGAAAGCTTGTTTGCTTTCTAAAATGTTTGTTGTTGGGAGTAATTTTTTTTCTCTTTTTCAAAATGATAAATAAATTATATCATTCTTTTTGAGTATTGGCATTACTTTTCTTTACAATTTGTACAGTTGCCATCTGTAGTTTGAGATTCTTATTTCTGTTATCTTGTAGGCTTTCTGGATGTTCTTATTTCTATTTTCCAAATTGCTTTTTCTGGTTTAATGTCTTTCTGAAAGAGGTTTTATGTCTTTCTGAAGGAGAAAACTTACGAAGAACAATTCTAATGGAATCATTCAGTAAAATTATGTCACTTGTTTAAATATTTTTCTCCTTATCAATATCATTGTCATATTTAATTTCTTTTCTCGTTATATTTTATTGCCATTACGTTCATATTTTATTAGATGAGTGCGCCTGTATGATATGATATGCTTTGTATGTGTGTTCCATCTAAGACCTTCTTATTCAAAATGTAGGCTTAAACAAAAGATTCATGGCTGAATTCTTTAAGAGTTCTTTGCTTTCCTCCCCTTTCTTCTATCTGTTTTCTTGTTACTGTGAGGTACCCACCACTTTGATTTTGCATCACATCAAAGAAGGTAACCAAGTCATAGCCCAGAAGAAGGAAAAAAACAAAAAAAAAAAACCTACTCAAAAGCAAAGAGAACTCGAGAGCACGAAAAGAAAAAATGGGAATATGATTGAAAGAGATTGAAACAAGAAATACGTGCAAACTAAAACAAGTAAAAGTGACTTCTGAGAATCACTTTTCCAACCTAAGATCATCTATAAGACAATCTCCAGTCAGAACATTCCTAGCCGTTTGCATGGTTGCATTTTCCTACAAAAACAAGACAAGAAAAATACATATATTATATATGCTACTTTTTCATAATCTAGTTTTTTGTCTTGTCTCTTCTAACTCTTTTGCGAACAAAACTCCTCCATCCTTTCACTTAAACAGTGTAATGTTGTTGAATGGTCTCAATATCAAGGCCCTTGAGCTTCACAACAGATTCGACGTGCCCCTTCAGCGTATGAAGCTCCCTTAGCCTGGAAATTCAGTACATGAAAACAGAATTACCATGTTTTTTGGAGAATTTAATTTAATTTTTAATTGTGAAATATGGTATAGTTTTCATTGATCATTACCTTGCAACTTCTGCACGTTTCTTTGCCTGTTCGGCAATCTCAGACAACTCCCTGTAGTTGTTCCTGTCATTAAAGATTTCTGAGGTTTCTGGAGGATGCAACCCGTGCAGAGTTCGTTGAGCCAATGCCCATTGCGCCTCTCTCTCTCCCCTACCGTAATCCTTCTTTGTTGTGAAAGCAGTCTTCATAGTTGAGTGCAATACAACATTCAAAATGAAAAATATCATAACATTTCCAGAAAAAAAGAAAAAAAAAATCTCTTTTGTTCTAGAAAATGATTAGATACCTTGTTCTGAAGTAGATTATCCCACGGCTTGCCTGTCAAACCATATCGGACAATGAACTTTAGAACATCTAATGGAACGTAGAAGACAATGCTGTAGAGCCATATAATTCCAGCCCATCCCCACCCAATAGCGTGGATTCTTGCAAATTCAATATTAGCGTAGACAGCAATAAGCGTGGCTACCTGACGCAAATTAATCAGACGAAAAGAAAGTCAGGTCATTTCTGATATGATGTGCAACTGAACAGATAATAGCAACTTACCCAGAATATATTAAACATACCAGTTGTGCTATAACAAAGGCAGTCATAAGCAGAAGACCAGGTCGCTCAAGAAAAGACCAGCTTCGGGACCGAGTAACAAAGATGAGTGCCTGACTTACAATGCTCACTTGGAGGTAGACAGCTGCTGTAAGCTCATGTGGGCTGTCACGGATAGCTTTTACACCGAACTTTTCCTGCAAACAATACAAGTATAATTAACTGTAGAAGTCTTTGATGAATACATGCAATTCTAAGAGTAACTTAGTTAGCAAGGTAAACGTTAATGGCAGATACTTACTGGGAAGAAGTCTGAACTGTGAACAGCCCAGAAGAAAAGAACAGTTATGACAGCTAGGTAGGTACCCAGGACTACGCCAGTGGCAAAGATCTCTCTGAGCTTCCATGTATCGGGGACAGGAGATGGCTTCACCCTGTCTTTAGAAATGGTCATGATTGTTCCATCATTGAGTATGGCAATGATCAAAACCATGAAAGGTGAGAAATCAAACTTCCAGATGAGAGCAATGAGCATAAAACCCAGCACTATACGGATCGTTATAGAAACTGCATAAATAGTGTAGTTCTTCATTCTCTGAAAAATAGCTCTGCTTGTTAAGACGGCACTCACAATCACACTCAGTCCTGGCTCTGTCAGGACTATATCAGATGCGCCCCTTGCTGCATCGGTAGCATCAGCAACTGCAATTCCAATATCCGCTTTTTTTAAAGCTGGAGCATCATTCACGCCATCTCCAGTCATCCCACAGATATGCTTCCTTTCTTGCAACCTCTTCACAATCTCATACTTGTGTTCTGAATTGCACCATTAGTTAACCACCATGGTGAAAGTATTCAAATTTTATTGAACTAAAACATAGTTAAATTTTATCATATCCTACAATTTATTACTTTAAGTTCAAATTATTCTGTGCTATTGTGCTTATTGTTTCAAATTATTCACTACTAAGCTAAGCTCATTTTTATTTAGAAAACAAAGGCTTTCTCCTAATTACCTGGGAAGACTCCGGCAAAGCCATCTGCCTTCTCAATTAGCTCATCAACTGGAAGTGCAGCAATGTTCTCATCCTTGTTCTGGCCAAGGAGGGCGGATGAAGGATACATATTGGTTCCCATACCAAGTCTGCGACCGGTCTCCTTGCCAATGGCTAGTTGGTCACCAGTTATCATCTTGACATTTACACCAAGATGGAGGGCACGACGGATGGTCTCTGCACTGTCATGCCTCGGAGGATCAAAGAGAGGCAAGAGACCCACAAATTGCCAGGGTCCACCTGGGCTCTCCTTGGTTTTCTCTGGAACTGTCTGCAACAGGAAAATATATTTTTCCTAATTGGCTTCTTCACTTCTAATGCAGCATTGCTTGATAAATAAAGTTCTAAGTTTACCAAAAATATACAAACTCACCTGTCTAGCAACCGCAAGAGACCTAAGTCCCCGATCAGCAAACTTATCAATGATGGTATGTGCTTTCTTCTTTACATCTTCCCGCAAGTTGCAGAGCTCAATGATCTAGAACATATTTCACATATAAATTAGGGGGAAAGGAAAGTAGACTGAAGATAGAAAAAATATCATTGATATGTGCTGACTGATGTATTACCTGCTCTGGTGCACCTTTGCTGATTCTATGCCAACTGCCGTCAGAGTCAATGAATGTGATGGCTGTACGCTTTTCTACTGGATTAAAGGGCAAAAAATGCACCTCTGTGATACCTGCTCTGGCCTGTAGAGTAAGAAAGGGAGAAATAAAAAGATAAAGTAAGGTTTTCAACTTTGAAAATAGGTCATAATGAAAGAAAATCTTGATGTACTCTGCAAGTATAGTGGTAAAACATGAAGCTTGAACCACCATCTCTGGACATCACAGAGAATACTTCTTTGATCATTATACGGTTATACCAGGTTTACAAAGAAAGTAAGATTGAGGAATCAGTTAAAATATTTTGAAGAAACCACACAAAAGCATAGCACCATGTCAATAGTAAACACAGATAATCAATTTAATGGAGATTCAGCCACAAAAATAAGCCTGATCATTTACTAACCCACTCCAAGCATCTACATGTCTAATTTACACTCTTAGCATCACCAAAGCTTGTCAGAAATAACATCATTACTATATTAGTTGCACATATCTCACTAGTTTTATGTCACCAGCCAAAGTACATAATGAAAAAGCCAGATTGAAAATGATTTAATTTTCAATACCAGTAAAGGCAGAGAAAAAACAAAACGAAAGCCTAGGGCTTGAGTTTCCAGTATAACATACCTCCTTAGGGTCTCCCAACATACCAACAATACAAGCATCAATAGCATCTTGATTTTCTACCCTAGAAGCCCTGGCTCCACTCAAAATTACAGTGTCCTTGTCCATATCCTTCACAAATACCTGAAAATTAATTGATCGGTTGAAATATTAGTAATGAACAATATATTACAACTAAAGATTGCCTCAAAATTTTGGTTTGTTTTGTTTCTTTCAATTGAAATATACACTTCTGAAAGAATAAGCCAAACAACATGTTTATACTAATATCAAATATAAACCCTAACCTCAACCATACTCTTGTCTACTGTAAGCTTGTTGAGAGTAAGAGTCCCGGTCTTGTCACTGCAGAGGACATCCATTCCAGCCATCTCTTCGATAGCTGTCATCCTCTTGGTAATAGCACCTTGTTGGGAAAGCCTGTGTGACCCAATGGCCATTGTCACAGACAACACTGTTGGCATAGCAATTGGAATTCCTCCAATGAGAAGCACCAAAAGATTATCAATTCCACTCCTGTACTGTCGGTGCTGAATGGGGTACATAACCACTATCTCTATAATCATCCCTATTGCAATAGAGCATATGCAGAAGTTCCCAATGGCTGTCAACACCTGATACACCATCGTATTTATTGCAATAAGCAGAAACAAGAGCAAACAATAAGCTGTAATAATGTAAACCAAACTTATGTTGCAGAATAATAAGTTCACGTCACCAAATTTATTGTCCAGAAACCTGTCATATACTGTTTTTTGGGAGCTAAATCTCTACTGCTCAGCTCAGAGTGTACCTTTTGGAAGTGCCCTTCTTGATTGGTGCTGTCAACGAGGTGAGCAGCTTTACCGAAAAAGGTGTGAACACCAGTGGCGATCACAACGGCCTCAATCTCACCTTGCTTGCAAGTAGACCCAGAGAAGATTTCATCACCTGCCATTTTTGTCACAGGCAAAGACTCACCAGTGAGAGCAGATTGGTCAATCTTGAGCGGATCTCCCTCCAAGAGACGAGCATCTGCTGGAATAATATCTCCCAACTTGATGCTTATCAAATCTCCTGGTACCAAGATTGCAGCCTCCTGTTCCCTCCATGCTCCATCTCTCAAAACCTTCAGTCATCCAAGTATGCACAAAGCATTACAAAAATTACTTCACACGTGACACAATGCATATCATATGATCTAATGCCAAAGTAAAAGAATTTATAACCAGAAAAACACAAATACAGGAAGCACGATACATGTCAATTTAACTCATAATTTTTTCTAAGCTTGTATACACCTCTAAAATAGTACCTTGGTTTTGGGAGCTAGACCCGCCATAAGTGCCGCGGCAGCATTGCCGGCATTGTTTTCTTCTATGAAGCTTATAGTAGAGTTGATAAGAAGCAGTACCACTATACCTACGAAATCCTGCCAGTCTGGCGGCTTGCCCTGTGTTCGCTCATTGAAATTTATAAAATAAGACAATGTTCATTGATAGGAATATACATGGGACTTGTTTGAATAAGACAAGAAAACACACACAGCGACAGAGGATTACCCCTCCATTCGCCAAAACAATGGCCATGATAGCAGCACTTTCCATGACCCAGGAGAGCGGATTCCACATAAAACCCAAAAACTTCAGAAGCTTGCTTTCCTGTTTCATCATTGTTTTCGGACATTAGTTCTTCCTCAAGTACTTAGAACAGCAAAATTTTTCTAAAAGAAAAAAATTTACAATCAGAAGTAAGTGCCTTTTTCTCTTCTAGCTTGTTTGGACCAAATATCTGTAGCCTCTTCTGCCCTTCCTCATTTGACAAGCCTTCTCTTGTGCATTTGAGCTGTTCAAATACTTCATTAATCGGAATTCGCTCCTGTATATACATGGAAAAGAGAAGGGAAAAATGTTGTTATCTTTTATTTAGAACCAAAATCTGTCACATATTGTTAGACAACTAAACACAAATGAAAATGAATTTTCGCTGTCAAATTCCAACAAGAGGTCTTTACAAACACTTCCTTACTAATCACATGCAATTGAGTTATCTGTATTCCAATCACAAATTGTTTCATGAAAATGATTATAAAAGCAATGCCAAATATATTTCTGTACCTTTCATTTTGAAGTCATTTTGCAAGCAAAAAAGTGCATGCAGAGGTGTTTTTGTAGGAAGTTCTTTTGAATATTAAGTGTTTCTTAAAAGCAATTGAAAACACTTTCCAAAATAGTATGAATCAAATTGAGATTGCTCCAAGTAGCATTTTAAGTACTTCTGGATATCAAAAATCGATTTGTAGACCAAAAAAAAAGAAACATTTATCAAGTGATTCTTAAAAAAGAAAAAGAAAACATTGATCCTTCTGAATACGTAAAAACAGAAACACTTTCAAGAAACAACAAAAACAAAAGCAGAAAGAGAACTTACAAGATCAACATTCTCATTCTTGATTTCCTCCAAGCTTATTCCGTTGTTCTCAACCATTCTTTCTCTGTAATTCTTGCTTCACTCAGTCACCCAGTCATGCACTTCCCCTCAAAAACTAGAATTTGTCGAAATCATGATTCGTTGTAAATGCATTAATGTGTGTTTGTGTGTGTCTATATATATATATATATATATATATATATGTGTGTGTATGTATTTTCTGGTCTTTGTCTAAAATTTTGGGTGTTTTCTAACAAACTCTGATTAGTTACAAACCCCACAAGAGCGAAAGACCGGGACCCTGTAGCCCCGGTCATTCGCCCTTTTAACATTACTGCTGGCTTTCAGTTTTCTGTCCGTCACCCGCCAATCACAAATTCGTTCACATTGGCTGTAACTGTGACCACTTGAGCGATCAGTCGGCCGAGAGAGAGAGAGAGAGAGACACAGTTGCATATGAATGGCGGGAAGAGGATGGTACACGTGGCAGAAATTGGAAAGTACTGCATATAGGATCATCACGTATAAAAATTACGATGATGAACACTAAAGCATGATACTGTAACTAGATTTTATTACGTATTATTTCATTTTAAAAATTGTTAAATGAATTAATAATAATAATTATTATTATAAATAAATACATAATAATATAAACACCATTAATATTTCTTAATACGAGATTTCCAAAATAGTCTCCATGATACTTTGGGTTCTTCATACCCACCTGACCTCCCTTAATATTTGAATTAAATTCTTTGTTTTTTTTTTTTTTTTTTTTTATAGAAATTTTATTTAAAGGGCAAAATTATAATTAGAATAAAAAATTTTGAGGAGTATGATTAGAGAAAATCTGGGATTCAAATAGTAAGGCTCTTAATTGGGTTGAATGTGACGAAGGAAGAGTAGAGTTTGGGCCAGGAATTTTTTCTCTTCTACCTTTAGAGAACAGAATTGGGTTTCTTTAGGAATGGGTGGAGTCCATTTATATTACACCATTTTTTTTTATAAATTTTTTACTATTGAATCTCTTTTAATTTTATATAATTTTTATATTAATTTTTTAATTATTAAATTAATATATTTTTAATAATTAAAATAAAATATAATATATATTATTAATGCATTGTAGTTAATATACATATGAAATGCAATCTCAATAATTTAATTAAGATTAATCTAATAGTATCTAAATTGTATTAAAAATAGGAGCTCTTCGTCTTAACTCTCTCTCTTTCTCTCTCTCTCTCTCTCTCTTTATATATATATATATAGTTGTGTTTGTATTATGATAAAATGGTAAAATTTTTAATATATCTAATGTATTTATTTTTTAAATTTTTAACTTATTTATTAATCGATATTATCAGAGTAATTTAAATTTTTATCTCAATCTCTTTTTCTTGCATTCTTCCTTTATATAACTAAATTATATTGATTAACAAATTGATTTAAGACCTCGTTTAATATTGAGATATGATAATTTTGAAGTATTTAATTTAATAGTTCAAAAAAGTATGATAATTTTGATTATCATAATGTGAATAAATGATCCATAATCAATTGATAGGTAACCATGTGCAATAGTTATAGTGTGTAGAAGAGCATAAACCTAGCTAGCTAAAACCTATATTTCAAGATAAAATTTGGCATGCAATATAATGTGATAGAGCATAGATAGGTACCACTCATGTATAGTCATATTATGGGTCATAAAAAAATAATAATAAATTAAAAAAAAAACCCAACACATGGTGCCGCCTGGTAGCTAAAACCATGTGCATTCCTGCCAAGCTAATTAGCATTCATACAATAAAACTTTCTATTGGAAATAACATGGCTGCCCATGTGAAGAATAAGTGAAAGACAATCACAGTAGAAATGAAACCACCTGTACAATATGCACGCAGCATATGAGAGAAAATAAAAAAAAAACATGGTCAGAAAGCGAAAGTAGAGAGAAAACAAAAGCCAAAAAGATGATTTAATGGAGTGAGAGAATTGTTTCCATTGTTATCTTGTCTCTTTAACCTACACAACACAAGAAGAAGAAGAAGTAGATGAAAGCATGTGCTTGCTAACATGGCAATGGGGGTAAACTGTTTTGGAAATCATGTGGATATGCATGTGAAGGGATGGGGGGAAAAAGGAGAAAGTCTAAAGAGAGAGAAGAGAAAAGTTTGAATTGATTCTCTTTTTTGTCTAGAAACGCTAATGGTAAGACACATATAAATATGTTACAAGTATTTTTTTTGTTTGCATTCTATCCATTGTTTGATTTCTAAATATTTGAAGAAGAAAAATGCAAAGATAGTGTGTTGGATTATTTGGGATTTGGTCAACAATGTTGCATGAATCCAAAAAGCAAAATTCTTTTTGGTGGGTATATGTGTTAACTAATTTGCATGCATTTGGCTCTTAGTACTCAATTCAAAGAATCTAAATCTAATAATAATTTTGAGATATCCAAAGTTAAATATGGATTTGGGGATGAAAATGATTAAGTGTTTTATCATGCTGATCATGCCTCATGATTGTCTTCTAACATGTTTGGACATTAGATTCCCACGTATAATCATGATTAATTTTGACTCTTTTATTGGATTTTTAGATTTTTTTAAAAAAAAATCCTTTATCTTCATATGATTAATTCTTTCATCTTATCAATTATTTAAAATATAATTATTATTATCAAAAAATTATTTATGATACATATAATATATTTTATATTTAAAATTTTTTGTATGTTATAATTTAAAATATCCTTTATAAAAATATAAAAAAATAAAATAATGTTCAAATTTAAGTTTTTTAAGTTTTTATTTTAAGTTTTTTATGAGAATTATTTTAAGTTGTAAGACAAAAAATTTTGAATATAAAATACATTATATATACTATAGTAAATTTCTATTACTCAATATATCTTTATTATTGGATTTATTTTTGTTATAATAATGGTAAAGATACAAAATTTGTATATCAAATTACTGTATGTGGGTGTGTAAGTGAATGCTTGTGTGTTTTTTTAAATTAATATATCAATCAATTAAAAAAGTGACAATAGTAATTTAATAATTTCAAAACTTTGTACAGTTGTGGGGTATACAAAATGAACTCCCAAACAAATAATTAATCATGAGGCATGGGGAGTTTAGATTAAAGAAGTAGATCCCACCAAGGTTTAAATCAACAAATTTAATTAGGGTAAGAAAAGGAATAATAATATAATTTTGAGCTAATCAATGTCCACACATTGAAATTCATATGACATGTGATGTATTAATTAATTAATTATATATATATATATATGTGTGTGTGTGTGTAGTAATTGTATCTATGTATGCATGCGTGTGTAAATAGGGTCTATAATAATACATTATTTTAATAATTATTTTTAAATTTTAATCTCTTTCCCTTCTTCAAACAACTCTCTTCTCTAAATTTAAAAAAATTCATAAACTTCTTCTTCTTCTTTTTCTTCATTGTCACAAGATTTAAGAATTCAATTTATCAAGTATAAACAGATTAAGACCGACACAAATCTTTGAACTTTAATGAGCAATCAACTTCAAAACAAGTGATTATCTAATCACTTACACAACTAACTTTCAACCCTATATTTTTTTTGTTTTGGTTAGATATAATTTTTATTAAATAATTCTCAAATATTTAATAAAAAATATAAAATGGGATAAAATATAAGAACCAAAAAAAGAAGCAACAAATGAAATTAAATTTTAGTTAGTTAACAAAACTTGTGCCTTTATTATTTGAGAAAAATAAAAAATAAATAAAATTTTATCTCAACTTTTAGCCATTCTATGTATTTTGTTGTACAATAAAAAAAATTAAAATTAAAATAAATTTTAAGTTACTTTAAATTTTTTTTTAAATATTTTTAAAATTATAAACGAGAGAAGAATTTAAATCTCTTTTAATTTTTTTTTTCTTTTAAATCTTTACAAGATATTCTAATATACAATAAAAAAAATTATAAGATTAAGTTTAATATTTAGATAATATTAGACTTTTCAATTTTTGTCCTAATTTTCGTCCTAAGTACCAACATGATTTTAATATGTATTGAATAATAAAATAGATAATTAAATAATTAATTTATAAATTATAAAATTTATCGTGTAATTAATAAAAAATATATGATCACAAGAATACACATTAATTTTAATTTTTTATTAATTAATAATTGATAATTCATTCAATCAATCATTCAATCAATAGAATTTTAATTGTACAAATTGAAGGCAAGCAAATCAAATTACGTAACTTTGAAATTCAGATGGCAAGGCAAGGTGCAAAATAGTGACACGTAAGTACAGAAATTATTGGAACTTATAAGACCTTGTTTGTTTGTGATCAGCATTGAGCTTTTACTTTTTACTTCCATGGAATGTAAAAGCTGAAGTTTGTGAAAATCGCTTTCAGAAGTGCAAAAGTGCTTTTTCTCATCATGTGGTGGATGCAAGTCAATAGTGCAAAACTACACAATCTTAGTGGATCATGCTTTACTTCATCAGGAATTATACTTCTCTTGTTTATACTTTGCAACTAAACCCATTTGATTAAAAATAAAATAAGAAGATATTTATTAATTTTGATAATAAAAAATATTATTGTTATTCTACTAATTTTATAATATATAATTTTATATTTAATATGATCATACAACAAATTTTACATTGAGTTAAAAAAAATTATAAATAAAAAAATTGAACTAAATTAATATGATTCTTAATTTTAAAAAATATTTTTTATAATCAAAAACTAAAAGATTCAATTGAATTTTTTGTTTTGTGTATGAAATTTTGAATTGAAACAATCAAAAAATTTATAAATATAATTTTAAAATATTTAAATTTAAAAAAGATACAAAACATTGTAATAAATTAATTATACCATTTATTATATTTTTTAATATGACATTGATTCTAATCTATATTTTATAAATCAAATTTTATAAAAATTAAGGTGAAGTCAATCATGTGACCATACAAAACTTAATCAAATCAAACTAAACTAGTTCAATTTGATTTTATATTGCAAAATTAATAACCGATTTTTTTAATTCGATTCAATTTTAACTAATATTAGACTATCGTATGTAATTTTAATATTGCATTATCAAGATATTAAATATATCAACAATACAATTATCATTTATATATTTTAAGATAATTAATATCACCCATAACAAAATAATAATAAATTTTAAACATAATATGTTAAAAATGTATAATATTAGGTTATCAAAATATCGTACCTATCAATAACATAATTACTAAAATAACGTAAATATTATTTGTATGCTTCATGGTAACAATAGTTATAAGTCAATACTAAGTAAAAATTCAAATGATATTATATATATTTTTTCAAAAAACATTTTAAAAAAAGTGTGTAAGAATTGCACATTATATGTTTTGCTTCTATTGAATGCATATTTATTGAAAACCCGCTAATATATATTCAATAAATCATATATATTTTAATATAAAATTTAAAATATATAATAAATAATTTAAAATAATTAATATAAAAATTAAAATAATTAATAAAAAATAATTTAAAATATAACGTTAAAATTAAAAAATTAAAGAAAATTTTGAAATATATAATAATAAATAATTTAAAATATGAATATAAAAATTAAAAAATTTAAATGTAAGACGCATTAAATTAGATGCATAACTAATCCATGTTTATTGTGCTGCTAGGCATGTTTTTTTGATAATATGTTTGTATAATTTGATATCCCATAAAACTTTTATCAATATTATTCAACTAAAAATTAAATTTTACCGTGGGGGAAATTTAAAAAAATGACCAGACCAGTAGGTGGGTCAAAAAGCGATTCTTCGAAAGTGATGTTCTTGAAGAAATCAATTGAAATAAGCTGGGACAGATCCCAAAGCATGACATGTCTATTGTCTCTCTTGTCAACTTTTAAAAGCTAATTGAGAATGTTTATTGAAAGGGGCAATGGATCGATCATCACCATGAATGTCAATTCATGGATGCAAATTCTGTTCATATTGATGAAAAAGAAATTAACTTCGTAGTTCAAAATTCGTAATCCTATATGCTTATAATGGCCAAACCATTGTTTAAATTATTGTGTAAACACAAGGGACAATCAAAGACAACAAAGTTAGAGAGTATATTTTTACGTCATTGACATGTTTTCTTGTCTTAGAGATGGTGAAAATGACACTTGAAACAGCAGTGGCTTTCCTCCTTTCAAGTATAAGATTAAATTATGCATTCAATAGCTTCACTTTTCACACTTGCATCGTTTTGGGCAAGGAGTTTCAAATTGTAATTCATATTTCTTTCAAATATGAACCCTGCAAAAATGAGCATAAATTAAGATTTATATATATACACACATATTATTATTCATATCTAACCGAGATCTTAATATGTATTTACTCGATTAAAATATTAAAATTCATGTAGAAGATTCAAAAATCATTTAAAAAAAAAAAATTTAATTTCTCTATTTGGTAGCATTTGGATTCTTTTCCCTCCCCATGAAAATTATGTAAAGGATACATGCAAAGGAAGAAAGCATATATTCATGTAAAAGGCAAAATATGAAATCATCCTATGCCCTTTACACGTTCATATATAGAATAAGGTCACTGCAAGATCTATGATCATATGCAATACTTTGTGAGTCATTCACTTTTATTCATACTACCACTTTATCTACATATACAATATTATCACTTACCAAGCTATAGCTAGCTAGCTAGCTACATACTTCAAAATTAACCCAAAACAAGCAGCTTAATTGCATTTAGCAATTAGAGAAATTGGTACATTTTAGATTATAACCTATGTTGAATTGTCAAAACAAAGCTCAATAGACCCATAGTGAAGCAATTCTTCTATCATTTGCTCAACATGATCATCTTCAAGTGATTTAAATTGTGGAGTAGTATTCCCAACTTGATTTTCCCCGCCGACCCATTTCTTCTCCGGCCACCCGGCACTGGTTTCGATGCTTTTTCCAGTGTATGGTGTACGTTGTACATGTGATTGAAGTGGCTGTTTTGATGCATTATTCTTTTTGTTCCCATGGAGTGATGCCATCTGACATTTATGTAACTTAGCTGCCAGAGTTGCAGAGATAAGCTTTGATGAAGAAGATTGTGGCTCGTTTGGATTGTATGGGAAATTTGTACGTGCTTTTGGTCCGCACATGAGCCTTGCTGCCTCGTCATATGCTCTTGCTGCATCCTCTGCCGTTTCAAACGTACCCAGCCAAATTCTAGTCTTGCTGCAGTCCAAAATCACACAAAAACTTTTCTTTTAGTAAATATGAACAATTCTAAGCGACGGAAAAACCTTTTTGTTTTTCAGAAGACAAAACTTCCTTCTTGTTTCTGAAAGGGGTATGCGAAGAAATGGTAAAGGTATGAATCACAGAAACGTTTCTCTCATCTGAACGAAAAATTAATAAACGTCTTTTAAATAAACACGGGAAAGAGAAATTACAGCAGAGGGTGGCGGATTTCCGAGACCCAAGAGCCCCAATGTCGTTGACGGACGCCGCGATACCTTTGCTGGGTTCTAGCCATGGTGGAGCAAAACGAAACGTGTCAGGCGATCCCAGGAGTAGAAAAGTGTTTGTATAAATGTCTGAGAGAGAAGAACTTGCAGCAGAAGATGATGGGGGTTATTTGAGTGGAGGAGCTCAAGGCCTTATATATGCATATTTTGCGGCCTTCTGCTCAATCAAATATCAATGTGGACCCTCAATTGTTTATAGTCGTTGGTCTTGCTCCCTTTAATAGTCTCTTTTATAATGGGGCGAAATGAATTGTTTTTCCCCTCATCCTTTTACATGGGTAATAGCAATTTCATTCAAAAAGTTCGGTTGTTTGTTTTGTTTACAACATTACGGCTTACAATACATCAATTATTTACACAATACATTAAGTAATGTTATTTGTTTTATTGGGTTATCCATTAAGGAGAGTATGCAACCAAAATTCTACACAAATTCAGAAGATGAGTGAGTATTGTAGCCACAAAGGGACAAGTAGAATGTAGCATTCTTAACATAAAAGTTATCTCAGGAATGGTATACAGAATTTTCTTGTATTTTTATGCAATGAAAATGAATTGTTGTAGAGAGTACAAGTGCTGCTTGAACTTGTTGTAGTAGTTAGTGGACATGGGTACGTGGCTCACATCACATTTACTAAACATAGGAAACCTACCCATATGCTACAATGTGCGAGTGATGAAGTCGAGACAGAGAAGACTCCCATGTTTCATGTAATTTTCAAGCCCATGCCTTCCTTATATCTCTTTCTAGGGTTTAGTTTTGTAGGCTTGTAGCTGTTATATTTGACCATGATTTCTATTTTTTTTGCTTGCTTTGGATAGACCAAGTTTAGAAAATAGAAATCTGTGACATCAATTTTACACTCTTTTGTCCCCTTCATATGCTCTTTCGTCGTCCATCTTTTAAGTCTTTCACATGGTTCTTGTCTTCAATTTTCAGCTGCCATTTATAAAGATCATGTTAGTGTTTAAGCTATATTGCATCATATAATATGACTTATAAATTAACTTTTTTTTTTTCATAACATATAATATTATATTTTAAACATAAAATATTTTGTTTGTAATTTTATGCATCACAACAATTAATGATGAAATATTATTTATAACACAAAGTATAAATTTTGTATTTCTATAATACGAGAATATTGTAATTATAAAATTTCAAATTATACACTACAAATTATCAAATACTTCAGCAATATTAATGAAAAATTTTAATAAAAATTATTGAAGACCAATAATTTATGCAAGTTGAATCAAAGAAGATAAAGCGAGATAACATCTTACACCATATCATGTTATTTTTACCTCTAACAAAAACAAACATTACACATCATAATGTCTCTTGATCTATGTTGGGATGATGGAATTTGGGCTCTAGGATAGGAATAATTGGTAACCTAAATTGGTAGCAAGATGTTAGTTAATCTCCTTGCATATTCATTGACTCATTTTTCCTGCACACAAATTTGCGCTTGAATATGTTTTGATTTTTGATAAGGATTTGCATCATCATCTTCACAAAAATTTGCAATTTTATATATTATCAATATAAGTTTATGATATCATCTTTCATTTACAAAGAAAATAAACAATGAATTAGTTTAAACTTTTAGCCATTCATTAATTATTATTTATTTTTATTATTAATTTTTTTCTTTTACAATTCAATTTTAGATAGTCTCAGTTTGATTTTTAATTTATAAATTTAAAAATTAAAGAATTTGGTAAACTAATAAAGCTTGATATTATCTTCATATGCATGTACTAGTTATTTATATGTGTTATATTGTATTACAATATTTATATTCATTATTATTTTAAGTATTTATTAAAAGATAATTTATTTTTTTAATTTAAACTAAATTAAATTAAATCGATTAATTTAACTTTTCATATCTTCATATCTTAATTCGATCTTATATCTTAATTCAATTTGATTGCATATTTTAAAAATCAAACTGAAGTTTGTCTGCTTCTACTAAGTAAAATATTGATCTTTAACTTTTTTATATTAATTGAATTAATTTTTAAAAGTACTTTTACTATCGAAGTTAATATTTTTGTTTTTTGATATTTTTCATGTCTAAATTGAAATTACACTCTTTATTTAAGGATAACAATATACATAAACTTCTTAAAAAGAATACATTGGCAACAAAATTCCATTTATATCTAAATTGATATGTTAATCAATCCGATACCATTAAACAATTAAACCATGTAAATAACATTATGAGCAATAAGATAATATCCAACAATTCAATTCTTCCAACCATTAAAATAAAAAAAATAAATAAATTGATAAAAATAATGTATCTTATTATAATAAAAATAAAACAATATCATCTAAAATAATTTAAATAGATGAAAAATTAATAATAAAATCTAATAATTTTAATTTGATACTCTATTAATTCAATTTGAATTGATTTCCTTCCAACCTAACTTGAATTAGTAGTGATCATTTCTCAAGAATTGAGGGATCAAACTTATAATAATTATCTTTTACTCTTTAATAATGAATAGCTTGCTTTTGAAAAAGTAATATTAATTTGCGAGTCTTTGTTGCAAAGTATGATGTTAATGGGTGTAATAAGAAGGAAATATGTACATCTATGACATGGTGTTGCCCATAATTATTACCAATCATTCAATTTTTCATGGCTAATGCCTAATATGGTTGAACCCCTAATGATTATGATGCCGATTTATGTTTCCTAGTTTCTCCATCTATGATTGCGTATGCACGATCATGATAAATTTTATAAGTAAATTTCAAGAGGTATCCCACCTTTGATCAACATCCAAACAATTAAATCAAGATTGTTTTGAAAATTCACCAAAAGTTTATATTAAAAATTTTTAAATATGGTAAAAAAAAAAGTTGCTTAATTTAGTAAAAAGCATCTTTTTATAAAGAACGTCGTTGTCAAAATAAATAAAGGATATGTTTAAAATTAAAGTATTATAACTCTTAATTCATAATCGTTTTGAAATAAAATTATTAATTAACAAATATATATTAAAGGATATTTTTTATTTATTTATTGATATTCTTAAAATGGAATAAATGTCAATGAAATTGACAAAACTTGATGAAAATGGGAAATATCTGTAATCACAATGGACGATCTAAAAGTCAGAAAACAAAATGCAATTGTCAAAGAGACCTAATAATAACATATATGCAACTGTGGGATGCTTTTGTAGCATACTGAAGGAACAAAATCAGGCAATCCAACGAGAATAAAGATACTAAATCTTATAATTATATAGAAACTAATGTACAAGGGACAACAATTTCTTCCAAAAGAGATTTTATTAGAAAACCAAAAAGGGTATTATTCATTTGAGACTTGGAAGAGCAAAAGTTAACTAAAGCTAACGCGTGCTAAGAGTGACAATCATATATTAGTCCAATCAGAAGACAAGAAGGCAATATTTTCGCAAGAGATAGAATAATACAACATTCTTTTTTGTTTTTAGGGTTCTTTTCTTGACATTTACTCAAAGAATGGAGACTTCTGTATGGCACTTAGGGATTGTATCATTAAATCTAATGATATCTGTCAATCCTCCATGCAAAGCTTTAAAAGTTTGTGTAATTGATGGGCCCATTTGTAAATTTTAATCCTTTGATTTGTGGATTACAGACAAATTAACGTTTTGATTGAGATTGAGCACCTATAGCTGGCGAGCTAGAGCTTCTTACTTCCTAAATAATTAAAATTATATCATATAAACTTGGAACAAAAAAAAGAAAATAATTCATGAATATTTAAGTACCCTTTTTGTTACATTACTTTTGTTTTTCTTCTACTTTAATCTAGTCTCATGTGAAAGGAACTCGTGCCCACATAATGGAAGAGTTATGAAATTGGATTACCCATTTATATAGTGTAAAAAGAAGAGGTGGCATGGGCTGCCATCCACCCTTTTTGATCTTCCAAATATAAAAAGGGTATGCTTTGTTGAAAGTTAAGTACAAGTGCTATCCAGTTACTATAACCTTTTTCTTTATGGCTTCTCTTAATTTCATATACATACAAAAATAGTTTTGTGACTTCTGATTACGAGGAAAATGAATTTGAAGAACAAGAAGTTCCAATAAAATGTCACCTCGAAAGCTGCTTAGTTTCTCAAATAAATAATAAATTTTCTAAGAGACATCAGATTTGCACTATGTTTACCATTGATTGACGGTGAAATGTTGAGATTTCAAAAGTATGCCATGCAACAAAAAGTGAACTTAACAACAAATATTTTCAAACAAGCTTCGTAATTGACAACGAATACAGCGCCTTGAAAGGATATAATGAACGATACACTTACTATGTCATAGACCTAATTTTCACAACTGCTGTCAAATATAACGACCCTAATGTGACAAATCTATAGGCACAAACAAATCAACAACGGAACAATCAAGTCAAAAAGATTACATTTATCGCTGACTGAGAAAATTTCATCTCACCGGACGGGGATTCCAGAAAACAGAAACTGCCACAAGAACATATTCCTAATCCAGACTTCTCTATTGACAACAAGAACTGTGCACATGAACGGTCTCATTCATTTATGAATTCTTTGTAAAAGTAAAATGTCATTGGGATGAACCAGAACAAGATGTAAGCAAAGTTTCGATGGTTGGGCTTCATATGTATCTCTTCGCTTAATGGCAGGTTTATTTTCTCCCACTTGTTCCTACCCGTGGTTTGCCTTTAACCTCAGACTCCTGCATTGTTACAGAAAAAAAATGCTTGGTTGCAGAAATTGGTAATAATCCTCTTACTCCATTGATTCCTGTGATATGTTATGAACAAAAGTTAAATGTTACCTGTGGCAAGTGCAGATAGATATAAGTCTTTGCTGTTGCTGGGTTGTGATTTTCTGCACCCTTACTCCAGTCGTAACATACCTGCAGGAAATGTCAAAATAAGAATTAAAACGATAAAATTTTCCCAGTTAAATAGTCAAACAGAGAAGCGATGCAGATGCTAATTGAAATTTAACTCAAGAAGATTCAGAGTTCACACAGTTTTGAACTATCATTTAAGTATGATGCCCGTCCCTTTCTAATGAAAAAAATGTAATCCTATGTATGTATGGAAGAGAAAATACAGGTACTGTTAAACTAACATTAACCATAGAAGAGTAAGCATTGTGCAGAGCAAGAAAAAGAGGTAAGTGGACTTCTAGAAATTGCCACTATATACAAATTAGAGGTTGCATCTCTCCAGAGTGAAAAGTGGATGATAAGAGAATCCATGTTTGCTCTAGGAAGACGGGAAAAAATATTTACCGAGTATGCAAATATCGAGCCATCATTATTGAATGTACTGCAAGGTATAGGTTGACCACACCTTGACATTGCCTGAAAACCAGCAAAAATCATAACAATGAATATCAATGGCTATTCAGCCAGGAAGAACAGTGTAACTATAACAATTACAGTGATCTAAAAAAAAAAGTTACCTTTAGCCTCTGTTTACTATCTTTGTCCCAAAAATTAAATGCACCGTCAGATCGGGCAGTTGCAAAAGTGTGATGTATCTGTAACAATGAACACTTAAATGAGATCCTGAGCAGCAGCTATAGGCACTTCACCTTTTAAAATGAAGAATACTTGGATGTATATCCTACGCTGGAAATCAGAAATGAGAATATATGATGTTAATAACAAGAAGCTTATTTGCAGGGGCATTGAGATCTTCACAAAAGAAAGGACATTTTCATATTCTACTGGTGGATAAATATTCCTATAATATGCAGAAAAGGGAATAAAGTTTTAGCGTTTGAAATACCTGTAATCTCCAAGGAAATTACAAAGTAAGAGGGGAAACTTAATATAACTTGGGTTAACAGAGCCCCATTACAAATAGGATCCTCTGGCATAACTAAAATTACCTTAAATGGGCCATAATATCACTAAAATATACTCAGTTGATTTTTATGTTACTGAAGTTGAAATCAATTAATCCCATGCCAACTGAGATTTTCCATGGGCAATATCTTATAGTGTTCATGTATTGTTTTGGGCAGATTTTAATCCCTCAATCCATTGGTACTGTTCAAAACCAATTGTTATCATGGGACTAAGCAGCACTTTCTGCAGAGGGAAAACAGTTGACAAAATACAAATAATTGCTTACGAAGCAGAAAAGTACAAATTATGTTTCAGTCATCATGGAGCAAAAAGACTTGTTAGGTGCAAAACAGGAGATAAAAGATTATAACTTTGTTAACAATTGTTTTATGAATCATATTACGTTTTATCATTTAGAGTTGCTAGTCAACAAGAAGGTCTGAATATGTGTGTTACCAATGTGTGGCAGAAATGTCTCAATAGAAAATAACCCAAAAGTATCTATCTTTATTTGTTGGATGCTTCTGATGGACAATGGATGTCGTCAGGAATGAACTTCGAAAGCAAGACAAATTTGTTACATGGTATATCATCTTATGTATTATTGTTTTATTAAGAAATAAAAATAGATTTTTGGTTTAAGCAATACATGCTTGTAAACTTCACAAAATCTCCAGTGACAAAAATGATACAGATCATAAATAAGAGATGATGAATACAATATATCAACTCTATATGGTATTTATATAAATATGAAGTCAAAATCTCTTTCTTCATATTTTAAAAAAAATCTATTACCATGTCTTAGCCTATCCACATATGACAAAAAATTCAAAATTTAAGAACAAACAAAATGCCACCTAACAAATATTAAATAATTTAATAAGGGTTCAGAAAGCATGAAAAGGGAAACTTACAGGATGGAAGTTCAAAGAGTTGACTGAGTATATCTCACTACCATCTCTGTGGCATTTAAAAGTAAAGTTCTTACTTTGCTGTGAATCATCAAGATGATGTACACCAACCCTTCCCTCTATTGAGCAAACCTATACAAATCGTAACACCATATTCAATAACAACACAAGTGAAGCACAATAGTCTACATATAAAGCAAAGATTAGAAGCAAAGGCAGAAACCTCAACTAAGAGTAGAAAAGAGTAAATGATGATGCCAGGAAAACAATGAGACAAATTTAAAGAGGAATAAGAAAAAGGAGATTAAACTTAGCCCCTCATTACTGGCAGAGAAACAAATTTAGAAAAACCGGGAATTTGGAATCAGACGAATGCCTCAAACTACTTTTTGAGAGTATAAAGGTCACAAATAAAGAAAAATAGCATAAACAAAAGAAATGAATTACCAAGAAACCTTGTTGGTCAGGAAAGGCAGCAACACATCTTGTCTGATACTTCAGAGGTGAAGGGATTCTCTTGAATTCAGTCTACTAGAAATAAACAGTGATTAGTCATAAATATGTAAAGCAAAAAAAGAATAACAATAATAATAAATAAAGTTAACAATGGAAACCAATAAATCTTTGACTTGGTTAGACAGCATCTGAACCAATTGCCCAATACCTTAGAGATGCATCACCTCTCAATCACTTTTATACTGCACTAAACATGTTCTATGTATAACTGATTGTACTAAAGGTCAAGTGGAAAATACTAGCTTAACTCTCATGATGTTGTATGAAGTTGTATTCTCACATCCAAACTCTAGAATTCCTAACTAAGCCAGAGCTCATATTTTTTGGGATGCACCTACAGGTTACTTATGTCACCATTATGCAACAATAGAAATAGTATGGCTGATAGAATCACATAAAACTGAGTAAAATGATATATAGCAATTAGACCTATTCCAGTCCGATATTTCTTACTTTCTAATTCAATTAGGGTATTGGAGACATGGATATTACATGCTGTAACTGAAATCCATAAGACAAATTTTGCTGCAAATCTTCAACCATTAATCTTGTATCATTTTGTAAAAGTATTGATTTTTACTTGTAGATAAACCAAAATTACATCGCGAGATGAATATTTTCCAGTCAACACCAAGCAGAAGAAAAATATCCAACAATAGAAGAACCCTTGTAGGAGTTTTATACAGGATGCTACATAACAATAGGGAACCTTTTAAATACAATTAACTTTTAGGGTATGGTGAATTCTAGACAGAATGATAGCTTACAATTCCAAAAAAAAAAAAAAAAAACATGCAATTACATCTTTCATTCCACATTAAAGAAGATAAATAACAAACAAAATACTAAAATTAAACTCAGCCAACTATTCCTATCAGAGCAGCTCTCAACAATCAAAACACATGCTTCAGCTCCCTTTGTTAAATTTCCCCCATTTAAATTTTATATTAAAACAACGCATTCATGGAATAAGAAAACATTACCTGAGGATTCTGCAAGTTGAATACAATAAGATTTCTATCTGCAGCTCCAACAACCATAAGCGGATGTCTAACTGTGAGTGCATAGCAGCAATCGGGAAGCTGTTGTGTGTGCACCGGATTCGACTGCCTTGTATCCCAATGCCTAATTACATATTGGAGACTGTTAGAAATACTCATCAACAACTACAAAAGATAAGAAACTCCAATATACATGAACATCACGATTCATGTGAGTGCAAATGATGGATCAACTTCACACAAAACCATACAACGTGCTCATAGATAACACATGGTGGCTATATGTAGACACTGTAAACTGTCATTGGCACATCACGAAACAAAAAGAAATGAAAGGATACACCGTAAACACAAAGAAGAAGAAAAGAGCATGCATGTACATGCACATACACACATGCACTCTTTGAGAGAAGGAAGAAAGAGAATGACCTACAATAATACAGCACTTATCACAGGTTTTTTCCTTTTACCAACTACTAAATTAAATAAAAGTGAAAATGAGTGTCAAGAGTTTGAGAGTCCATAGCCCTGGCTAGGTCACATGCAGTTTGTGCAACAGTAACTTTCAGTACAGTTTAGCAAAGCAGAAAATTACTTGAACCCTGTGCAGAAGCACCACATTTCCACTACATGGTCACACTTCTGTTTAAGGTCATGTGAACTGACCACTTATCTTCCACATGCATCTATTGACTCACTTGGCATGGAGGTCAGTTTTCTTGCTGCACAGCATAGACTTCTAACCTAGTGCAAGCACTAGACCCAAGACTAAAAAGAACAGAACTTCTAATCAGAAAATAATTTAGCATTCCAACCAAAATGCCACACGGATAGCAATGTTAAATTTGTATAAAAGAAGAAAGACAAATTTTACTTCAAGGTCTTGTCCCAGCTTCCTGTGGCAAGTAGATTCATCTCTGGAATCCATGCAACCTCCTTAATTGGCGCATCATGCATGGCCACAGTCATTGGCTGACCACCAGAGAGTAGAGGCCACATTTTGACCTGCTTGTCACATCCCCCAGAAAAGACAGTAGTTCCATCATCCTTCCATGTTGAGCAGAGGACCTTTAAATAGGAGAAACAAGACAAAGGTTAAATTATAACAATAAGAAATTTAATGGCAGGAAGATGGTTTTCTAACTACCAAATAGTCACCGGTTGGTCATACAAGACTGATGCCTTGGGCACACAGGCCACAGCAGCTCCATTCCGTGAGATTTCCCAACACCTTACCTGTTAGAAGCATTCAACCATGATGAATGAGAATACCATGGATGTCAACCAACAAATTAAAAGACATAACTGAAAGTATAATAAAGGAACAGAGCCCAGAAGGACAAACCTGATTATCCCATGAAGTTGCAATCAATAAATTTGCCTTGGGACTGAAACAGAGGCTTGAAACAGAATCAGCGGGAGGCTGAGCCACCTGCCATTCAAAAGTTTCACATAAATATTTCTTTCCTCAGAAATTTAATATAAAAGGTCAACCAAGCTTACTCAAGAATTCACTGAAAAAAACACAAGTTGCGCAACTGCAATCACATAACAACACTTCACATACCATTAAGATCATGACACTTACAACCTGTGGTTAATAAGACACTTATCTCATGGAAAGCTTGGTATCAAACACTTGCATGGACAATTATAGAAAGTGGCTCTTCTTTAACCTAAAATATTTTTAAAATGTTGGTTCTTCTGCATGAAAATCATGCTATGAACTTCCACGTACTTGCAGATGGTTCATTTACTATCACTGGTTCTTTTACAATAAAACGTCAACACGTTCAACAGCTTAATAACTGGTTCACTTTCAACAGTCTTTTTCCAAGAAAAGATAATAGCTTAGCATATATATTAGCATTATATGCATCTCTAGATATCTTTATGTTGCAATGTCCGGCAAGTAGTTTCAATGACG
Source organism: Khaya senegalensis (assembly GCA_032402905.1). Lineage (NCBI taxonomy): Eukaryota > Viridiplantae > Streptophyta > Magnoliopsida > Sapindales > Meliaceae > Khaya > Khaya senegalensis. The sequence continues at coordinate 4,154,961 of CP135548.1, read as the reverse complement.
AGAATGCAATACTTGTGTCATTGATCACAAATTAAAACCAATTTCAGCAAAAAATCAAACTCATGAGTTTCAGAAACAGAATTATCCCATGTCTTAACCACACAGTTGCATTTAAATATCAGGGAACTGTATAAACCAGTATATGGCCAAACAATATGACTAGTGCTTACATTGACATGACAATTCCATAGTTTAACCAAACAAATAAGCTTAAACGTTTACAAAAATCACTTAAAATAACGAACTACCATAAAAACCAGCAACTTTTTCAAACTCCATTACCATAATGTAATCTTCCAAGTGCACGTTTGAGCTTCAGTATCAAAATTAACATTATTCTAATCCAAATAGCACTATAATCAGCTCAATTCAACAATCACCAAATTCATACGAAATAAACCGACAAGAAATTTAACGCCGATTAAAATCCGGAATAAAAATTTACAACGCGCCATAGAAAGTGCAATAAAATGAAATATGCATTATAAAATATACGCAGAAATAAACACGCATACCTCCACGGATTTGTTAGGATTTTGATTGGTGGCAACGGCGGCACCGAAAGTAGCCATGGACTGAAATTCGTTCTACAAATTACTAAGAGAAGGAAGAGAAAGTGAGTGAGCGAACGATTAATTTAATGAACAGAAAGAATGAAACGGTGGTCGTTTCGATGCGTTTGAAAGTAAGAGGGAAATAAATAGAAAAGCAGAGTATTTATAAAGGGCATATATAGTGGGCGTAGGTTAAGGCCCTGCGCATCCCGGGCGTAGCATTATATCGATGCTCAGTGGAAACTACGAGAAGCCGCGGTTTGACACTACTGCTTCGCTTGTAAGGTTGTTTTGTTTTGTTTTTTGTTTTTTAATAAAATAATAATAATAGTAATAATAATAATATAATATTATTAATTTTTAAAATATATTTTATTAATATACTATGATTAAACAAGGATTATTAAAAACTTAATTAAATATATTATTTAAATTATTTTATTTTTATTTAAATTTAATTTATCAGACATATTAAATTAATAAAACGGAATATAACATTTAAAAATACAAATATTTCATACAATTTATAAAATGCAATCAAATTATCTTGTTTTATCATATAAATTTAACGAATAAATTTTATATTTTTGTTCTCAACCATTACGTTATTCTGAATTAAAATGAAAATGGAAATTAGAATTTATTTATAAATTATAAATAATTGATTATTAGAGATATAGATAGGGTATTAGAGAAGAAATCAGAAAAGTAACATAAATATTTAGTAATGGGCCCAAGTTGGGCCCGGTTGGGCTTTCTTGGGCCAGCTCTATTTATTATACACTCAGGCCCTACTCCTAAGAAGTGAAATTGCTTAAACAAATGTTTAATTAATGTTATTATCTAAAAGTGGTCAATTATTTGACAATTTTAACAAAATAAGGGTTCAGAAACCTGTTCTTGAATTTCCTTTTTGTGTTTGGTTTCATTGGTTTGGTTTTCCCTATTCTGTATGATGATGGATATATACTTCAGGTAATTAATTCTATGAAATCGTATTTAATTTTATTCAGAATTGTAGTATTTCTACTATATTTTAGAATATTTTTTTAAAAAAATTTGGTTATATTAATTTTTAATAGTATTTACTCCATTAATTAATAATTGATATTTAATACTTTCATTTTCATGCTAATTATGGCTTCGAAGCCACTACACGTCAATACCAGAAATTACACTAATCAACTAAAACAAAAAAATTTGAAAAAGAATGTACTTTGTTCTAATTTAGGGAAGAAGATATACCAACCTCTGCATGATTGATTGAATGCTTCCAGGGTTTCACGCGTCTTTGAGGATATGAATAGAAGCCTATGTATAATTATGCTTGACAGTAGTGTTTCCATAGCTTTTATATGCATGTTTAACCATGTGAAACTGGATTGATTCCATCATCCATGTGATTTATATGTCAAAAATAGAAGCCTGTGTGTAAATATCTTTATTACAGGCCTTATGGACAATGGAGTTTGTGCTGAATACTGGTCTGATCTTCAATATTTGATGTACAATGGAGTGTTCTTCAGTGTTCGTTGTCCTTGGTGCCCTAACATTTCTCGCAATAAGCATCCTAGTTGTACTTCTAGCACGGCTGCCACCTTATACCATATCTTTTGGACTGCTGTTAGCTCTTGTAGCAGTTACTTTGATTTTCATCTGTTTTTATTTGAGAAGTAAGCGGAGAAAGCGCAAAAGCACAGGTAAAAGCAAGCATTCTTGTGTATAATATATATATATATATATAGCATGATCAGTGATATTTCAAAGCTTTATTTTTAAATTTTGTTTTAATTCAGGGGAAGACTTGATGCGATTTGATGTGGGTATGACCCTAAAAGCTGGTAACATGGAGCTTACTGAAACAAAAAAGCGTAGAAGAGGTAGAAAAAAGGAAGTTGAATTGCCTTTGTTCAGTTTTGCCAGTGTTTCTGCTGCAACAAATAATTTCTCTGCCACAAATAAGCTTGGGGAGGGCGGTTTTGGACCTGTTTACAAGGTAAAGATTTTAGCTGCAAATTCTTATGGTTTTAGACAATTTTGAAACGATCTGTGATCTTTGATTTCAGGGAGTATTATTGAAAGGAGATGAGATAGCTGTGAAAAGGCTTTCAGGAAGATCTGGGCAAGGATTTGAAGAGTTAAAAAATGAAGCACTAGTTATAGCCAGGGTTCAGCACAAGAATCTTGTAAGACTTTTGGGTTGCTGCATTGAACGAGATGAGAAGATACTCATCTATGAGTACATGCCTAATAAGAGCTTGGATTTCTTCCTCTTTGGTTTGTAATCTAATCTCTCATCTGTTTCTATAATCTTGTGTTTTCTTTTTGTCCTTTGATATTGTCATTTGCTGTCAACCAGATCCATTGAAGCGTGTGTTATTAGACTGGGGGATACGCGTTCGGATCGTCGAAGGGATTGCTCAAGGACTTCTTTATCTTCATCAATATTCCAGATTGCGGATTATTCATAGAGATCTGAAAGCTAGCAACATTTTGTTGGATAAAGACATGAATCCTAAGATTTCAGATTTTGGGATGGCAAGAATTTTCGGAGCCAACGAGATACAAGCAAACACTGATAGGATCGTTGGAACTTAGTAAGTAAATAAAGCATGCATTTTAACCACATAAAAGCTACGAATTTGCAGAACTTTGAAAATGAAATATTGATCAACTAACGAACTAATTATATGTTGTAATAATGGCTGAGTTACAGTGGATACATGTCCCCAGAATATGCCATTGAAGGAATCTTCTCGATAAAATCTGATGTGTATAGCTTTGGGGTGTTGATGCTCGAGATTGTGAGTGGCAAGAAGAATACTGGATTTTATCATACTGACTCTCTCAATCTTCTTGGTTACGTGAGTAATAAATCACCAGTTCTCACAATCTCCTTATTAATTTCTACTGAAATTATTTCAGTCCTAACTTTGTGGCTAATTCTGGTTATTAAGGCATGGGATTTGTGGACAAGCGACAAGGTGTTAGACTTGATAGATCCAGCATTAGAAGAAGCATCCTCCAAGCAAGCAGTACTGTTAAGATATGTGAACATAGCACTACTTTGTGTACAAGAAAGAGCTGAAGATCGACCCACCATGTCCGACGTTGTCTCCATGCTTACAAATGAAGTTGCATCGTTACTCCCTCCCAAACAACCTGCTTTTTCGTATGTAAGAAATGCAGAGAGTTCAGGGTCACAGGCCAGCAAGCCGGAGGATTGTTCTATCAATGAAATAACAATTTCACTTCTGGAAGTACGCTAATTTTTTTTTTTTTTTCTTTTTTCAATGTATTATGTCAATACGTTGTGTAAGTTTAGATTTGATTTCAAGACGCTTGCATAATTATAAAAGATCTTGTCAATTAATGTTTACTACAAGTCCCATAATTTCATCCTTTTGATTTCCAGTCTACATACCTTTCGAGAGGACAAATGTTTATATTTTGACTTCTTTGGTCTGGTTTGGGATTCATAGTGCTTCTATTCTGGTTTCAAAATAATTTTTTCAGAGTTTTTAATAATTCTTATTTTTAATAAAATTTACTCGTTTTTTTATTAATATTTAATAAATAACATTTTTATTTTATAACGATGGAACAAATAAATTTATATTTTAGTTAATATATATTTAATGTATTATAATTAATATACATATAAATTTTATTTAGTATTATTATATTTAATTTATTTATTTATTATTAATGAATAATTATTTTTTATTTTATTAATTAAATAATTTTATTATAATATTTATATTAATATGATAAAATTATTTTATTAAAATTTTTTTTTTAAGTAATAAAATAAATTTTGCTCCCTTTGTTGAGGAGTGCTTTGGGGATGGTAATAAAAAATGGAATGTAAACAGTTGACTGGATGCTCCAACGCTCACATGTCAATTCTACTTGTGCGTCACGGAGTCTTAGGAATATGTCACAATCTACTATATTGTGCATGCCAGCAATTTCACAGTTTGCATGCCAGCAATTTCACAGTTTTAAGTAATAATATGTACAAATTTCGTAGTATATTTAACACATATGCTGTCATTTGTTTATCATTTATTGCAATCCATGATTTCCTTTATAAGCACTCGTTTGGGTTAATCATTTCATCCCATTAATTAATGGAGCGTTGTGCAATAATTATCGTCGCTAATGTTACATTAGCATGTTACGTCTCCTTAACATTAGCATTCATTGCAAGGATTAATGCATTTGTTGTCCTACTGTTAACCACAATTACATTGGCAATGATCCCTTTGAGTTTGATTATCATTTGCTACGTGAGGCGAAATCCCAGAAGCCAAGGTAAGTAATTAAACGTTTCTCGGACATAGCATGATTTGATCGCTCAGTACTACGTACTAAACTCTTACTTTCTATTTCATTTCTCCAACATCCAGGGCAGGATTTGATGCGAGCTGATTTGGGTATGAACCTACAAGCTGATCATAATGAGCATGTTGAATTGCCCTTATTCAGCTTTTCCAGTGTTTCTGCCGCAACAAACAATTTCTTGGCCGAAAATAAGCTTGGAGAGGGTGGTTTTGGATCTGTTTACAAGGTAAGATATTATTTTCCAGGCTATAGAATTATTAGTTTATCTTTGACAGTGAATTACCACAGGATGAAATAATAAATTGTTAATTGTTATGACAACTTCTATGCGAATTATATTTTCAGGGAGTGTTACTGAAAGGAGACGAGGTAGCTGTGAAAAGGCTTTCGGGAAAATCTAAACAAGGATTGGACGAGTTGAAAAATGAAGCACTGATTATAGCCAATGTTCAACACAAGAATCTTGTTATACTTTTGGGCTGCTGCATTGAACGAGATGAGAAGATACTCGTCTACGAATACATGCCTAATAAAAGCTTGGATTTCTTCCTCTTTGGTCTGTAAATTTAACTTTAAGTTTCAAACTTATATTCATATATTTTATTGTGGGGCTTATATAATTTGCATACATTTATAATAAGTCCATACTAGAGGAGAATGGATGCCGGTTTCTGACGGCAACTTCGATTAGAAAAAACAAAACGTCAGAATTGTTGGTTGTTATTTTCTGTTCTTTGTTAATATCTTCTTCATTTGTTTTAAGTCAGATTCAGTCAAACGCAAGTTATTAGATTGGGGAACACGAGTTCGGATTATTGAAGGAATTGCGCAAGGAATTCTTTATCTTCATCAGTATTCCAGATTGAGAATTATTCACAGAGATCTGAAAGCTAGCAACATTCTGTTGGACAAAGACATGAACCCTAAGATTTCAGACTTCGGATTGGCAAGAATTTTCGGAGGCAATGAGTTACAAGCAAACACTAACAGAATCGTTGGGACTTTGTAAGTAAAAAATGTATTATTTACCCTACATTTGGACCTTTTATTGCTATGAGTTTATTCTTTTTATATATTAATTATTTGTTGAAATATAGTGGGTATATGTCTCCGGAATATGCTCTTGATGGAGTTTTCTCGACAAAATCTGATGTCTTTAGTTTCGGAGTGTTGGTGCTTGAAATCGTGAGCGGCAGAAAGAATACTGGATTTTATCATACTGACTCTCTCAATCTTGTCGGGAATGTGAGTAATAAAAACTACCCTTTTTGTTATGTGTTAACCAAATTACTTCTGCTTTCAGAAATTAAAAAAAAAAAAAAAACAATTGTCAAAAACAATGCTACACAATCACCAGTTCTCAAAATATCATTATTAATTTCTAATGAAATTAGTTTACATTCCTAACTTTGTGGTTAATTGTGGTTATTAAGGCATGGGATTTGTGGACAAGAGGCAAGGTATTAGACTTGATTGATCCACTAGTAGAACAAGAATCCTCCAATCTAACAGTAATGTTAAGATGTGTGAACATAGCACTACTTTGTGTACAAGAAAGAGCAGAAGATCGACCTACCATGTCCGATGTTGTTTCCTTGCTTACAAGTGAAGCTGCAGAATTACTTCCTCCCAAACAACCTGCTTTCTCATATGAAAGAGATGCAGTGAGTTCAGCGTCACCCGTCGACAGGCCGAAAGATTCTATCAACAAGGTAACCATTTCACTTCTTGAAGCACGTTAGTCACATATACTGTTTTGGGGGGTGTTCAATGTATAGTAAACTAGTTCTGCTTGTGAGCTGGATTTGAAGAACTTTTAGAAATTATTATCAAATTCAATAGTAATCTCTGTGGATGTTATTTAATTTAATACAAAAGATCTGGACTTCAAACTGTGCTCAAGATTTCTGTATAGTCATACCAATTGTTGTCATTGTAAGAACTCCTGTAATCCAGTTGTTTTCACTTCAATCTAACTCAAGAATTACTGTTTCTTCCGTTTCTCGATCTTGTTTCATGCATTTATCACTAAATGTAAGGTACCATTTGAAACCCTGTCCGAATTGTGAAATTGGGCGCTCTTTGATTACTCCAAAGAAATGATTCAGTGCATCCGAAATGACTAGAGAAAACTTTTAGGAAACATAAAACATAACTAAAACCTCAAAAGTCATAACTAGTTGTGTACATTTTGTCCGAACTTCCGATCAAAGTAGGTAATGAATATTATTAATCATCCGAAATTATGTCAAAGAAACAGCGCGGATCCACAGTATTTGAAATAAATTGTGTAGTTGCAGGGTGTTTGTTGGTAGCCAAATTAATTGAAAGCTACCAACTACCCACATTAAATGTTGTCTCATTTCGAAGCCTATAAAAAGGCATTCCCTGTGATTTATCTATCCCAGAATTAGAAAAGGTAAATAGAGAGTGAGAGAGAATTCTTTGTGAGGTAGTTCTTCTTCTAAAACTTGAGAGAGGTTTCTAAAATTTTTCTCTCCTTGCAAGAGAGAAGTAGTAATCACCCATTTCTTATAGTTTCTCTCTCTCTCTTAAATTAATATATAATTAATGTATATGTAAAATATAATTTCAATTATTAAATGTAGCAGCTAATAATTTATATTTAAATGTTGTAAAAGACTATAAAATATAATAACTCTAATTTTAACCCATTAAATAAATTTTACTCGGTCTATTTTGAAATACTTTTAGAATATTAGGAAATCTTTTTTATTATTATTTTTTAAGTAAATATTAACATATAATATAATTAATAATGAATAATATAAATTATATTTTAATAAAATTTATAAATTAATTTTATATTATATTATATAAATTAAAAAGATTTAAACATAATATGAATAATTTATTATTAGTTATATCAAGTGTTAATATTAATTAAAATAATAGTACAAATGATTAAGAGTATATTTTAATCCACTTTTTGGACGGTAGTAAAAATTCGAATGTAAACAATTGATTCAATGGTCCAACATTCACACGTCAATTCTACTTAGTCTACAATATTGTGCGTGCCAGCAATTTCATGGCTTTAACTAATAATACGTACAAATCTGTAGTATATTTAACACATATGATGTCATTTGTTTGTCATTTATTGCAACTCATGACTTCCTTCATAAACACTCGTTTGGGTTAATCATTCGATCGCATTAGTTAGTGGAGCTTTACGCAATAATTCTCATTGTTCGTGTAACATTAGTGTTTTATGTCTCCTTAACATTAGCATTCATCGCAAGGATTAATGCATTTGCCTTCTACTGCTAGCAACAATTACGTTGGCAATGATCCCTATGGGTTTGATTATCATTTGCTGCGTGAGGAGAAATCCAAGAAGCCAAGTAAGTATTTAAACGTTTCTCAAACGTTGCATGATTTGAACGATCAGTAATACGTACTGAACGCTTACTTTAACATTCAGGGCAGGAGTTGGTGTGATCTAATTTGGTTATGAACCTGCAAGCTAATCATACTGAGCTTGTTGAATTGCCTTGTTGAGCTTTTCCAGTGTTTCTGCCGCACAAACAATTTCTCGACTGAAAATAAGCTTGGAGAGGGTGGTTTTGGATCTGTTGACAACGAAAGATTTTATTTTCCAGGCCATTTAATTAGGGTATGGATGAAATAACAAATTGTTTAGACAATTTTTATGAGAATTATATTTTAGGGAATTTAACGAAAGGAGAAGAGGTAGCTGTGAGAAGGCTTTCAGGAAAATCTGAGCAAGGATTAGAAAGTTGAAAAATGAAGCACTGGCTATAGCCAAGGTTGAACACAAGAATCTTGTTATACTTTTGGGCTGCTACATTGAACATGACGAGAAGATGCTCATCTACGAATTCCTGCCTAACGAAAGCTTGGATTTCTTCCTCTTCGGTTTGTAAATTAATCTCTACGTTTCAAACTTATATTCATATATATCATTGTGGGGGTCATATAATTTGCATACAGTTACAATACTAGAGGAGAATGGATGCCGATTCCTGATGGCAACTTCGATTTAGGAAAAAATAAAAATAAAAAAGCCAGAATTGTAGGATGTCATTTTCTATGGTTAAATTGGGGATCTCGTTTTCGGATTATTGAAGAAAATGCACGCTAAAATGGCAACTTCTTTTTCTTCATCAATGTTCCAGATTGCGGATTATTCATGGAGATTTGGAAGCGAGCAACATTCTGTCAAGAACTTTCGGAGGCAATGAGTTCCAAGCAAACACTAACAGAATCGTTGGGACTATTTACCTTAAATTGTCATATTTTTGAGACTATTTGTCAAATGATGAGTTGAGCCACTATCCAGATACCATCTTTCATTAGCTTTACAATCATTCTAAACATTACCAATAAAAGCAACCTTAATTGACTAATTTCCTTGTTAAAATTATGAGAGTAAGCCTGTTGTAATGTAGATCCAACTGGTTGGGCAACATATTCTTTATTAAATCTATGATAACAAATATTAACTGTATGTCCAAGTTTATTGTAGATATGACATATTGGCTTTGAATTCTCTCGGCTACTAGACGAAGATTTTCCTCTTAGAGCTCCTCTTCCAGTGTTAAAGTCTTACTGATTATCTCTTCTTCATTGAACATTTATTGTTTGATAATAATTTATAGAAAAGCTTCCTTATGCTACAATAGAATTATTGGTAGTTTATTGCTGAATTTGGCATTCATGAGTTAAGAGAAGTGAATAAATCTCATATACACTTAACATTTCACTCCGACTGGTAATGTTAACAACTATAGTTTCATATTCAGATGTTAAGCCTCCTAATAAATGCAGGACAAAATCATCTGAAGATAAAGGAGCACTGGCAGCTGTTAGATGATCTGAAATGCTTTTCACTTTTCTAAAGTATTTAACAATCAACATTCCTTTATTTTTAATTGTTTGGAGTTGACAACAAAGCTGAAAAATTTGAGCCTTAATTTAGAACCAACTTGATTCAAGAGAGCTTTCCATACCTCAGTAGAAGTTTTGCAACCGATCACCAATCCAATGATTGATTTGATCATTGAAGACAACAACATCCAAGTAACAATTGATCTTGCCTTTTCTAGATTATATATTCTGGATTTTCAATAAACATTTCTTCATTTAAACTAGATCTAAATCATGGAGGACATGTAGTATCTTCTGTAATAAAACTTTCTAGATCATTTCCATTTATTGAAGTAATACTTGAGTTTTTCAAGCAAGATAATTGGTTCCATCTAACTTTATTAGAACAACAAACAAAAATGAAGTGTTTGCAGCAGTCGATGAGATGGATAGATTGACGCAAGCCATTTTGAAGCTCTGATACCAAGTTAGAAAGACAAAAGCGGCTGTTTGTTTGAAGAGAAAATATTTCTCAAGCAGCTGTTTGTTTGAAGAGAAAATATTTCTCAGAAAACAGAGGAACAAAAGAGAAGCATGATTTTCATTCTTCATTCAATTGAATTTGATTTACGCAACTTAGCTCTTATTTATACAAGAATCCAAAGCTTCAAGAACTTGATTAACCAACTATTTTACAACTAATTATTGTTAATAATAGAAAATTAACTAACATCACGTGACATATACCAGTCAACTCCGGCTCAGCAATTCTACTTGTTACTCGAAAACTACCAGCTCAACAGCAAGCTTCACCAGCACACCAGAGAACTTCAAATTGATAAATTCTTTCAGGATTTACTTCCCTATGTTCTTCTTGTGCCATCGATGATTCTGGGGGGAGTGGCCATTATTGGTTTGATTATTCATTGTGTGGGAGAAAACCCAAAAACAACGGTAAACATTTCTCATTCCATGATCTTATCCATCAAGAATATAATATACATATATATATCACATTATAAATCTAATGTTTCTTCACAATTCAGGGGAGGATTTGATGCGATTTGATTTGGGTATGACCGTAAAAGCTAGTAACATGGTGGCTACTGAAACAAAAAAGCGTAGAAGAGGTAGAAAAAAGGAATTTGATCTGCCTTTGTTCAGTTTTTCCAGTGTTTCTGTTGCAACAAGTAATTTCTCAGCCAAAAAGAAGCTTGGGGAAGGTGGTTTTGGACCCGTTTACAAGGTAAAGATTTTACCTGCCAAGTCTTAATTAGGGTTTTAGACAATTTTTCATATTCTATGATTTCAGGGAGTATTGGAGAAAGGAAATGAGATAGCTGTGAAGAGGCTTTCAGGAAGGTCCGGGCAAGGATTTGAAGAGTTAAAAAATGAAGCACTTGTTATAGCCAAGGTTCAACACAAGAATCTTGTAAGACTCTTGCGCTGCTGTCTTGAACGGGATGAGAAGATACTCATCTACGAGAACATGCCTAATAAAAGCTTGGATTGCTTCCTCTTTGATTTGTAAATTAATCCTGAAGTTTCAAACATTTGATGTTTGAAGTTAAGACGCAATGACTTTCTTTTTCTTTTCTTTCCATATATATTGATGTCTTCTTCTTTTTCTGTAAATCAGATCCAACCAAGTGCAAGTTATTATGTTGGGGAACACGAGTACAGATCGTTGAAGGAATAGCTCAAGGGCTTCTTTATCTTCATCAATATTCGAGACTGCGAATTACTCATCGGGATCTCATGGCTAGCTAAATCTTGTTGGATAAAGACATGAACCCTAAAATATCTGACTTTAGAATGGCAAGAATCATTTTCGGAGGGAATGAATTACCAACTAACACTAGTAGAATCGTTGGAACTTAATAGGAAAGCATATTTAATTTAAAATCGCCAATATACATAAACGCATGAGTTTTAGTTTGGTCTGAGACTATCCAGCAGTAACTTTTGAACATTTACAGTGGATATATGTCGCTAGAATATGCTCTTGAAGGAATCTTCTAGGTTAAATCTGACGTCTTTAGCTTTGGAGTATTGTTGCTGGAGATTGTGAGTGGTAAGAGAACACTGGATTTTATTGGACAGACTCTCTCAATCTTCTCGGTTATGCAAGTAACAAAATAAACTATGCTACAACTGTAGTTATACAATTTAGATGTCAATTATTCCCACAGATACAATTTTTGCTGTACGTGGTTGTTGAGGCATGGGATTTGTAGACGAGAGATAGGGTATTAGAGTTGATTGATCCAGTATTAGAACGAGAATCCTCCAGGCAAACAGTAGTGTTAAGATACGTGAACATAGCACTACTTTGTGTACAAGAAAGAACGGAAGATCGACCCACCATGTCCCATGTTGTCTTTATGCTTACAAATGAAGCTGCAGAATTAATTCCTCCCGAACAACCTGCTTTTTCACACGTAAGAAATGCAGTGAGTTCAGTTTCGCCCATCGACAGACCGAAAGATTGTTCTATCAAATATGAAGCACGTTAGTCAATTATTTTTTTGGGTTGTTTAATGTATAATAATCCTGTTCGGTTTGTGAGCTGGATTGAATTTGAAGAACTTTTAAAGATTAGTATTTGCTTAAACAAAAAACATTTAAGAAATTTAACCCTCACAATAATAATAGGATAGTAATATTTGGGTCTCTTTGAATTTTTATAATTTTTTTTTATAGAAGGAAATAATTTGTTTATTTATACTAAAAAGTATTGATTCCTATTGAAATGATTGAAATACTCTTTAATGAGAAATTTGGTAACTATAAATTCTGAAATTTTGATAATAAAAATTAAATGACACTACTTTTGTTTGAATATTTCAAAGGGATTAGAGACTTATTTAACAAAAATGAAAATGATATGCTATTTTATGTATTATTATAACAAATTAGGAGTCCAGGTGTTATTTTACCCACCACAATAATCGCCCTGTGTGATTTGTAGTTTGACTGAATGCAAACGTTGACACCCCATCGTTCAACACTATTTGCGCATCCCCATGGACTTGGAAAACTCTTTTTAAGGACAGAGAAAAGCTTGAAATTTAATCCAGGTCTAAATTATCAACGTTTAATTTGAGATTTGAATCTCAAATTAGTTATAATACCTTCAAATAAAAAAATTTACTAATTAGATTGATTAACACTCACATAATTATAGTAATTAATAATACTATCGTAAGTCAACGAAATACTGCAATAAATATTTGACCCATGTGCCACCATGGGCTGTACATGAAAATATTTCAAGTTGGGGTATTTGGAATCCAATTCATTTCGATCAATTTGTGATCCATTATGTGGATGGATTAATTAGTTTGGATTTAGAAATAAAAAATTGGCTCCCAATAGATCAAACTATAAATTTACAACTTAATAAAAAAAAATAAAAAAAATATTATTTACAACTTAATTTAACAAATATATTAAAAAATTATTTTATATCTGAATTTAACAAACCTCACCTTTTTCCTTTCCTCCCGCAGATTCTCTCATCCCCATTTTCTATTTTTTTTTTTCAAGTTTTTCACTCAACTCAACCGATTTAAGCTATTTTTATTTTTATTTTTTATTTAAGTTATGCTTATCTTTTGTTTATGTTGGAATGAAAGTTGATGATAGTGTTTACATGAAAACTTACTGCAGTTTTGTGTTTTTGTACGTATTGGTTTCACCATTGTTTTATTTTTGGATTATCCTCTGTAGGAAAGTAGATTATAATTTAATCATATAGTGGATTAGATCATATTGGTTGAATTTTGATCAAATCCGTCCAATCAATCCCCTAATTTTAAGTAGGTGGGACACAAGTATAATATCTTCACATTTATCTGATAATATGTAAAAATATATTGAAATAATTGTGTGACTGCGAATGATTTCATGAATTTAACTTAGCATAAAAGTCAGTCCAATAATTCAACACACAAGCGACAGCATGTGAGACTTGAGAACTTGACCATTTAGGATAAGTACTTCTGAGCCTCATATTTTTTATCAACAAATTATTAGAACAGAAAAGCCTTTGCTACTAATTCCTTAACGAACTATCGTTTGGCTAAATCTTTGATCATCTCATGAATGGAGCGTTATGTAATCATCATTATGGTTAATGTTGTGTTAGCATCTTATATGGCCTTAATACTAGCATTTGTTAAAACGCCTTATCAACTTATCGTGCCACTGCTAACCACAACTACGTTGGCAATCATCCCTTTGGGTTTTGTTATCATCTGTTGTGCGAGGAGAAACCGTAAAGGCAAAGGTAAGAGTTTCTGACAACATGATTTGATCAAGCTGTGAGTAGTTAAGAATTTTCCTGATTTTGTATATTTATATATATATATATATATTCAGGGGAGGATTTGATGCTATTTGATTTGGGCATGAACCTTAAAGCTGATAAAATAGAGCTTCCTGAAGTAAATAAGCGTGGAAACAGTAGAACAAAGCAAATTGAATTGCCTTTGTTCAGTTTTTCCAGTGTTTCTGCTTCAACAAATAACTTCTCGGCCGCAAATAAGCTTGGAGAAGGTGGTTTTGGACCTGTTTACAAGGTATAAGATTTTGTAAATTTTCTAATTAGCACCTCGGAATTCTTAGACTCAGGATTTTGACAATTTTAGCATGATATATCACTTCAGGGAGTATTGGTGAAAGGAGATGAGATAGCTGTGAAAAGGCTTTCAGCAAAATCTGGGCAAGGATTCGAAGAGTTGAAAAATGAAGCACTCGTTATAGCCAAGGTTCAACACAAGAATCTTGTGAGACTTCTGGGCTGCTGCATTGATCGAGATGAGAAGATACTTATCTATGAGTACATGCCCAATAAAAGCTTGGATTTCTTCCTTTTTGGTATGTAAATTAATCAATAAGTTTCATCTTAAAATATACATACATGCGTTCACATATTTATGCACTCGTGTCTTAAACATTTTAACTTTATTTTTTGAACTTAAATGTAACTTAAGAAATATTTGGGATTGAGTACTGTTACTTTAGATTGATGGCTATGTAGAATAGCATTATAGTCAGCTGTAAAATATCAGTGAATAGGTAGATAATAAATATTAAATATCAAGTAAAAGTGGGTAAATGAAAATCTACATTTTAGTCGTTTTGCATTCTAAAATAAGAGGAAGTACAATAAATTCCTTAAAATTCCCTGAAAGTGTAAGACTGGATCCCAATTAAATCATTAGATTATGGAGTCTGCTTTTTTATTTTGATATATGCTTTGTTTCCTGTAAGTGATCAGATCCAACGAAGCGTGGGTTATTAGATTGGAGAACGCGTGTTACGATCGTTGAAGGAGTAGCACAAGGACTTCTTTATCTTCATCAATATTCAAGAGTAAAAATTATTCACAGGGATTTGAAAACTAGCAATGTCTTGTTAGATAAAGATATGAATCCTAAAATATCAGATTTTGGAATGGCAAGAATCATTTTTGGAGGAAATCATGAGTTGCAAGGCAACACTAGTAGGATCGTTGGAA
>CP135548.1:4122653-4139182 GCA_032402905.1 Khaya senegalensis | reverse complement strand
ACAAGAATCCTCCAGGCAAACAGTACTGTTAAGATACGTGAACATAGCGCTACTTTGTGTAAAAGAAAGAGCTGAAGATCGACCCAACATGTCCGATGTGGTCCGTATGCTTACAAATGATGATGCAGAATTACTTCTTCCCAAACAACCTGCTTTTTCATATTCAAGAAGTGCAATGAGTTCAGTGCGGCCTGTCGACAGACCGGAAGATTGTTCTATCAACAAAGTAACCATTTCACTCCTGGAAGCACGTTAATTAACATTTTTCCTCTGGAGTGTTTAAGGTGTAATAATCCTGTTCGGTTTGTGAGCTGCATTCAATTTAAAGAACATTTAAAAATTAATATAATTTTAAGAGAAAAAAGGTTCTTCTCTTCAAGTCTCAACCAAGTGATAGGAGAAATTTTGTGAATATAGATAGCATTGCATATATATAATTGTGTGGTTGTCAATGACACATGTTGGAAAGTTGACCAACGAGGATAAGTGTTTCTGAGCCTCATTTGTTGGCTCAGCAAATTAATAGAACAGAAAGGCTTTTGCTACCAACTCCTCAATGAACTTTCATTTGGCTAAAACTTTCGATCATCACATGAATGGAGCGTTAAATAATCATCAATAGAGTATTTAAATTTTAAAATATATTTTATAGTGCAAATATTGCTGAAATATTTACAAAACATGCCATCTAAAATATGTAAGAGAGAATTCAATTATGATATATGCCTGCGTTATTATAATTAAAAAATTTTATGTATTGAGTATTTGAAATGATTTTTATAAGATTTAAAATAAAAAAATATTAAAATATATAAAATAAATGATAAATAGTAATTAAAATACGTAATAAAAAATTTAAAATATGTAATAAATAATATTTAAAATATAAATAAAATAATTAAAATAATTTTTAAAAATAAATGTAAAGGTATCTAACCCTGTAAAAGGATGTACCCGTACAAACTAAACCTATATGTTTCAAGAGTTCACTGAAACCAGAAATATGTTCATGGGCTTCCCTTCCAAGCGATCTTTTACCCATAATCTTCCAAAAATTGGATCGTGTCGAACATTTTGAATATGTGCGGCGGTCTGTCTGTGTTTCATGGCAATCTACCATTTACAGCAGTCTGTCTCTGCTTCATGGCAAACCATCTTTTACCTGTAATCTTCCAAAAATTGGATTGTGTCGACAATTTTGCAAATGCGCAGCAGTCTGTCTCAGCTTCATGGCAATCTCCCATTATCGAACTACATCGTCAACTTAACCTTATTGCAGCTCCTTTTATGATTGGTCATAAACACTGGCGGATTCTAGGACGGAGAAGGTATTGTTCATCCACAACAAGTTTTCAAACCAAGATCCTTGCATCATTTTCAACACCCAAATACATAAACATCCACAAATTATTTCTTCCGGAATTAACCTAAAGATGGTTTGCCAGTTCATCTGATGGGTGGCTCCTAACAGTTTTCACTATGTTCCTAAAACGATATAGGATTATAATTTACCGAATTATATGGAAAAAAAAAAAATAATAAATGAATTTATTTATATAAACATTAGTACGCTCCTAGTCTGCCAACTCTAATTGCTTGTCGCGGTCCACTTATTAATTGATAAATAAATTTAATAGAGTTGTCGGCCTATCATAAATATTTGTCATAAATTTAATAGAGTTGTTGCAGTCCACTTATTTGTTTATATAAATTTGATTGATGAAATCTGGAAAATGTCCCTGTCATAAATATTATAAAAACATATATTTTATTTAATAGATAATACAAGTACAATTTATTTAATTATTTATTAGTCGTAATATATTATAATTTTTAATTATTAACATAATTATTTAATAAATTAAATTCAAATTAATTTTTATTTAATATGATACGATTATAACATAAAACGAATACAATACAATAATTTAAATTATCACTCTTAATTATTATGCATACAAAATTATATAATAGAAATCATGACAATCACTTTTAACTTTTATTTTTGTTGTACATGATTCTAATTAGTTTATTCTTTCATAACAAATCAATCTTAATTTAGAACATTTTATTATGCTTGATTCGAGCACATGAGAAGAAAATTCAATCCCCTATGAATTTGGATACTAATTCAAATTAAATAACACATGATGAGAGGTTACTATAAATAATAATTACAAAAATAAAAATGTGATGAATAATCAAGGGCAGATTAGTGACAAAAATAATAATTTACCAATGTATGTGACAAAAATAATAAATTAAATTTATTTAGATAAACAAAAGCAAGCTAAACTACTAGTCAGACAACTCTAATAAGAGAGTATTAATCTAACGTGATAAATTTATTTAATTAAAAAAATATAAATTAATAATAAAATAATATTATCATTTGATTTTGGTGGTTCTGTCCTGCTTAACACTTTTTCCATCTAATTGCCGGTGAACTTAAGACAATCTCTATTAATTGATAAATAAATTTAATATATTTGACGGCCTTTTATTTATCTTTTTTATTTGATTAAATTCTCAATAAACTTTTTTGTCTTATACTACTCGGTTCTTGATTTCACAATTAAGTGCCAGTACTAACTACTTTGCTATTAACGTTTGGTGGTTCGTTCTTCAGCTCTTTCTTGTACACAAAGTAGTGCTATGTTCACATATCTTAACACTACTATTTGCTTGGAGGATTCTTGTTCTAATACTAGATCAATCCACTCTGATTCCTTGTCACTTGTCCACAAATCCCATGCCTTAACAAACACAGACAACAAAAATTATAACTGTAAGACGAATTAACATCTAAATTAACTAAAGTTGTAGCATAATTTATTTTGTTACTCACGTAACCTAGAAGATTGAGAGAGTCTGTGCGATAAAATTCAGTGTTCTTCTTACCACTTAAAATCTCCAGCAACAACACTCCAAAGCTAAACACATCATATTTGATCGAAAGATTCCTTCAAGGGCATGTTCTGGCGACATATATCCACTCTGTAAATCAAAATGAATGGCTTTTATATTATTATATTTGACAGAAACTAATAGAGAAATACGAAAAACTCTTCTATCTTGCATTATTGGGGAATAAGTTTATATACAGGATGGAGTTTTAATCAGCGCTTAAATCAAGGATATAAATTGATACTAAATAGGAAACATATCGAAGATATCAAAGGTAAATATGGAATGCAAATATTAACAGTTGGAAAAAATTGATTTATTCCAATATGCCCCTTAAGTTGGAGCATGAAGATTACGGATGCTCAACTTGCCAACAAGATTGTGAAACAAGTGATTGCCTTGAGCTTTATTAAAGACATCAGCGAGTTGAAGATTTGAAGAAACATGCAATGAAGCAATGGAGCCAGACTTAGTGCAATCACGATTGAAGTGACAGTCGATCTCTATATGTTTCGTGCGCTCATGATGAATAGGATTAGTAGCAATATGTATGTCAGCTGGATTGTTACAATGAAGTTAAGCGGGTAAATGATGATTAATTGTCAAATCATTAAGCAAGGTACGAAGCCAAATGATTTCATAAGCAGTGGTAGCCATAGAGCGATATTCAGCTTCAGAGGAAGAGTGAGACACAACAGTTTGCTTCTTGGTTTTCCAAGAAATAGGGGAGCAGCCAAGAAAAATAAGATAGCTAATAATAGAACTGAGTGTGAGAAGATAACCAGCCCAGTCTAAATCACAACAGGCATGGAGATGGTGCTATCGAGTGCCGAATGTGAATGGTTTTTCTAACTAAGCCGGAGAATTAGGGGAGACTTTGGCAGTACAATTTTTTTGGTGCAATTTCTTTTATTATTTGAATTGACGTATAATATGCACGCGTTACATCATACTCCGCAAGCACACAACACGATGGAAGTTGGGAGGTATTGGAGACTTTCAAAGGCAACTTTGGTCCCTACCCTTTTTCATTAAATGTGCATAATAAATTTGGCCTCCAGGCTTACAGTGTTTTGTCAATCTGATATGGTTTGGTTGGTGGCAAACATTAATTCAGTTACTAACATCTACTCGCCAGACAAATTGATGCTCATTTTCGGCTACCACACCTGAATTGTTTAAAACTCTCTCTCCTTTCATTTTACAATTAATCATCTTGGTATATTAGATTTACGAACTGAATTAGATTTCGCATTTATGTGAATTTAAGACTATCCAGTCTAAGATTCGATTCAAATGAATCAGAATGTACTGTAATATATCCAAAATTCAGGATCAGGAGGTGTTGCCAACTGACAACAACGATTACTTATGAAGGTAAATAACACTCATTGCCATTTGAAGATAAGTAACCAGGAGGTGGTGCCATGTAGACTTCTTCGTCAAGGTCACCATGCAAAAATGCATTATGAACATCAAGTTAGTGTAATTCTTATGACTTAGCAGCTGTCATAGCTAACAACGTTCTTACCGTGGTAAGTTTGGTGATCGGTGCTAAAGTGCCAGTATAATTAAGCCTTTTGATATGTGTATATCCTTGCGCAACTAGACGAGCGTTGTACCACTCAATTGTTCCATCATAATGATATTTTATCTTATAGATTCATTTTGATCCAACTACTTTCTTGCTAGTAGGTAATTGCTTTAAAGTCCACGTATGGTTTTTCTCAACTGCTTCTAATTCCTTCTTCATTGCTTCTTGCCAACAAATGTCTTTGATGTCCTGTTTATAAGACTTTGGCTCATCATTTTGAGTGATGGCTGCAAGAAAACTAGTATATAGTGAAGTAAATCTTGAATATAACACAAAAAATTAGTTAAAGGATAGGTTGTACTTGAGTAAGCATTATTGGAAGAGGTGTGAGAAGAACTATTATTGCCAGCCAAATCAATGTGGAAGTCATGAAAATGAGATAGTAATTTTCTTCCTCGAGAGGGACATGAAACTATTATTGGAGGTGGTTTAGGAGGTAGAGTGTCAGGTATATTGCTGGTTGAAAGAGGTGTTTCAATTTTCGTAGGCTGATCAGAATCTGTGATATCTAGGGTGTGAAATATAATAATTGTGGTAGTATTTTGAGGGGAACCATATGGCATAGGTTCATAGTCAAGGACAGGCAAAGGTACGAGTATGTTGGTTGATGAATTATAATTAGGAGAAAAAGACAGTTTTGTCTTTGAAAGGAAAAATATGTTCATAAAATACGACGTCCCTGGAAGTGAAAAGTTTGTGTATGGTTAAATCACAAACCTTGTACCCTTTTTAACCGTGAGGGCAGCCAATAAAAATTGAAGCAGTGGCACATTCTTGGAATTTGTCTTTTGATCAAGGAATGACAGAAGTATCACAAAGACATCCAAATACAGGAAGATGGGAATAATTAGGCTTTCAAGAAAATAAAAGCTTATATGGACTCTTTCTAGATTAGAGGGATATGGAAACATAATTTATCAAATATGTTGTTGTCAAATACATTTTCCCTAAAATTTAATAGATAAATTAGCTTGAAACCTTAAAGCTCTAGCCATTTCAAATATATGTTTATGTTTACATTCCACCATTTCATTTTGTTAGGGCATGCAAACACAAGAAAATTGGGTCAAAATTCATTTTGTTGATAAAATAGTTGGAAATTATTGTTTGCAAATTCATTACCATTATCATTGTGAATTTGTTTCGTTGCTTTGTCAAATTATCTATTTATCATAACTATGAAAGAAATTAACCTAATATAGACTTCTGATTTAGTTTTTATCAAGTAAGCCTAGGTAGTTCTAGTGTAGTCATCCATAATACTTAAAAAATAATAGACACCAGATAAAGATACAGTATGATATGGTCCATAAACATCACAATGAATTATTTCAAAGGATTCATATGTTTTAATTGAACTAGAAGGAAAATATGGTCAAGCTTGTTTTGCTTAATGACAAGAGTCATAACTTTTATTAAAAGACTTAATACAAAATGGACCTAAATCGTTAAGAAAAGATAACTTATCAAAATATAAATGTCGAAGACGTTTATGCCACAAAATAAGCTTAGAATCATATTTGATGCTTGTTGTAGCCATAAGAATTTTGATTGCCCGAAAATAATAAAGTTCATCTCTCAATTCACTCATTCCAATCAGCTTCCTCGTTGCTAATTCTTGTCAAGCATAGCAGGAAGGAAAAAAATGAGCAGCACAGTTCAAAGCTTTGGTTAATTTTATGATGGATATAAGATTGCATGTAAAGGAAGGCATACAAAGGACATTATTCAAAGTAACAAGAAGGTTACGAAGAAGGTCTCCATAAGACTTGGTTGGAACAAATGACCCATCTAGAATTTTAATTAGTGAAAGATGAGACATATCTTTGTGAGAAGTAATGACATTTTCATGGCAAGTCGTATAGTTAGAAGCACTTGAATCCAAAACCAATTCAATTGTATTATTAGAGAGAGAAATTGCCTTGCCCACAAAATTAGATGTAGAATCATGAGTCTTTTCAAGATTAAGCATAGATATGAGTTGAACGTATTGCTCATTCCTTAAACCGTTAATTAGTATAGTATTTTTATCCTCAACAGTCTTTATACATTGAAGCTGTTAGCCGTTTTGGATTTGGATGACTTCTTTCCTTTATCCCACTATTCTATATTTTTTAGTGTGCCTGGTCTTCTTGCAGTGTTCACAAAATAGTTTGAAGACATCACAATTATTTGTGGGCTTACGGTTGCTGCTATCTCTATTAACATTACTCGTAATGAATGTTACTACCTCGACTGAAGGTAATAGCGATATTGTCACCAATTGTTGCCATTCCTCGTGTGCATAAGCACGAGATAACAAAGGTAATGGATATGTATTTAAGATTTGAGAGCGCACCGTATTATATTTGTCATTCAAGCCCATTAGAAATTGATTCACCTTTTCTTGCTCTTTTTCTATAGCAAATGCCTTTGCAGAGCCACAAGGGTGGAATCTGTGAACACGTGTTGAGCACACCCCAAATTCTTTTTAATTTGGTGTAATATACTGAGACAGTCATACCCTGTTGTAAGGTATTCATTATTTCAGTTTTCAATTGATGAATACAAGAAGCATTCCCTTGTGAAAATCATTCTTCAAGATCATTCCACATATCTTCTACCATCTCAAAATATGCTACACTATCATGAAAGGTAAGATGGAGAGAATTGAAAATCGAAGAAATTACCATTGAATTGCATTTGATCCATGTAGATTCTTCTTATGAACTAGGTGATAGACATTTGATAGATCCATCCACATAGCTAAATTTACTTTTGGCCTGAAGTGCATTTGTCATGGCATGACGCCAAGTGGGACAATTCTCTTCTTTAAGAAGACAGGTTATTAACGTTGTGCCTGTACTATCAGAGGCATGAAGAACATAAGGTGATGGGCATTATAATTAATTTGGATAGTATTTGGTTGGTTGTTATTTGTGTCGTCGGTTGCTGTATTGGAACTTACAGGATTCTCTTCAGCCATGATGGAAAAAAAAAACTCCTAAGACTCCAACTGCTCTAATACCATGACAAAAACTAAAAAAAGATATGCGAAAAACTCTACTACCTTTCAGTATTGGTGAATAAGTTTATATACAGGAAGGAGTTTTAATTAGCCCTTAAATCAAGGATATAAATTGATACTAAATATGATACGTATCAAAGATATCAAGGTAAATATGGAATGCAAATATTGACAGTTGGAAATAATTGATTTCTTCCAAGGTAAAATGATTCTTGCCATTCCAAAATATGATATTTTAGGGTTCATGTCTTTGTCCAACAAGATATTGCCAGATTTGAGATCCCGATGAAGAATTCGAAGTCTGCAATGTCGGTAAAGATAAAGAAGCCCTTGAGCTATTCCTTCAATGATTTGAATTCGTGTTCCCCAATCTAATAAATTATGCTTGGTTGGATCTGACTTACAGCAAATAAATAAGATGTCAATATACATGAAAAGAAAAGGAAAAAGAAAATACTTCTTGACTACAAATATCAAATGTTTGAAACAATAAAAAGATTAAATTTCAAACCAAAGAGAAAGACATCCAAGCTTTTATTAGGCATGCACTCATAGATGAGTATCTTCTCATCTCGTTCAAGGCAGCAGCCCAAAAGTCTTACAAGATTCTGATGTTGAACCTGGATATAACTAGTGCTTCATTTTTCAACTCTTCAAATCCTTGCCCAGATCTTCCTGAAAGCCGCTTCCCAGTTATCTCATCTCCTTTCTCCAATACTCCCTGAAAGCATAGATCATAATTCATAGACCGTGCTCAAATTGTCTAAAAACCAAAAGAATTTTTGATGCAGCGATATAGTAAAATAAACGATGAACTTCTCAAAATTAAAATAAAAAATTTTTAATTATACCAAAAATTTTATTGAAAAAAAAGAATAACTTATTTATACTGATCCTAAAATATAAAATTTTAATAATATTAGAATATAAAATCGTAATAATCTTAGAATATGAAATTCTAATAATTTTAGAATATGAAATCCTAATAATACATAAAATTCTAATAATTTTAAAACACAAAATCCTTGTAGAATTTCTAAAATATTTCTAACTGCTGATTGCGTCATTCCCCTTCACTTGAGAAAAACTCATCTTCAAGTATGCTACAGTGTCTGGATATAATGGCTTCTCTAATATATGAAATGGATAAATATCCGTTACATTAAACGTTTTAGAAATGCCCATTGACTCTGGTAGATCCACAACATAAGCATTATCATTAATTTTCTTCAGAATCATATAAGGTTCATATTTCTTAGGCTGTAATTTATTGTAAGTTCCTATAGGAAATCTTTCTTTGTATAGAAATACCATCACCTTGTCTCTCACTTCAAATATTTGCCCTCTTCGATGTCGATTCACTGCCTTCTTGTATCTAACATTAGCTTAATTCAATTTTTACGTTACTTCTATCTAAATACTTTGCCACTGATTAGCCATATTCTCTGCAACTGCATTAGTTTCTTGACCCTTAGGTAGTTCCACTAAATCAAGTGTATGCTGTGGTGACTTTGTGTATGTAATTGAAAATGGAGATTTTCTCATGGCACTGTGCACAGCATTGTTGTATGCAAGTTCTGCTTGTGTTAATGCAAAATCCCACTACTTTAGCCGATCTCTGCAAATACTATGAATCAGATTACCTAGTATTCAATTTATTGATTCGGTCTGACCATTTGTTTGTGGATGAGTTGTGCTGCTAAAGTTTAAAGTTGAATCAAATAGCTTCCATAATGTCCACAAAAAATGGCTCAAAAACTTACTGTTTCAATCTAAAGTAATAGTCTTGGGTACCCCATGTAGACGAATGACTTCTTTGAAAAATAACTTGGCTATTGTGTTTGCATTTGAGGTCTTTTTGTAAGGAACAAAATGTGCCATCTTCGAAAACCTATCAACAATCACAAAAACAGAATCCACACTTCTTTATGTTCAAGACAAGCCTAACATAAAATCTATAGATAAATCTTCCCAAATATTTTCTAGAATAGGTAAAGGCATATACAAACCAGTGTTTTGAGAATGACCTTTGGTGGTTTGACAAACATAACATTGTTGCACATATCTGGATACATCTCTTCTTATATGTGGCCAATAATACATTTCTACCACTGCTGTTATAGTCTTATCACATCCTAAATGACTAGCTAGACCTCCTCCATGTATATCTTTAATTACCTTTTCTCTTAAGAATGATTTTGGAATGCACAACTGGTTACCTCACATAAGAAATCCATCATGAATATGAAAATCTTTAATCGGTAATTTATTAATACATTTTCTTTAAGTCTTACAAAAATCATCATCTGTCAGGTATAATTCTTTCAAGACTTCAAATCCCATAATCTCTTGTCTTAATGTGACTAGCAATTCTGCACATCTACTCAATACATCTGCCACTTAATTGTGTACTCCCGTCTTATGTTTTAGTTTAAACGAGAATTTTTGCAAAAACTAGGACCATCTGGCATGCATGTCTTTACTAATCCTTCTCTGACTATGCAGATACTTTAATGCTTCATGATCAGAATACAAAACAAACTCATGCCCCACCAAATAATGCTTCCATATCTTCAATGCACGTATAATGGAATAAAATTCTTTGTCATATGTTGTCCATTTTCATCTGGTATCACTAAGTTTTTTGCTTAAATAAGCTATTGCTTGTTTGTTCTGAGAAAGAACAGCCCTCATTCCTACCCCACTAGCATCACATTCCACCTCAAAAAGTGTATCAAAATTTGGCAATACTAAAATAGAAGTAGTGCACGACTTTTTCTTTAATACTGTAAAACTCACATTAGTTTCTTCACTTCATTGAAATTTCCCTTTTTTTAGGCATTCAGTAAGAGGTGCGACAATATTGCTAAAATTTTGAATAAATCATCGATAAAATGTTGCTAGCCTATGAAAACTTCTTATTTCAGTTATTGATTTTGGTGTAGGCCAATCTCTAATAGTCTAGACTTTATTTTCATCAACTTGTATTCCATCCGCGCTAACAACATAACCCAAAAATAACAACTTTTTAATCATAAAATTACATTTTTTCAAATTAGCATACAACTTATTCTCTTGTAATACATTTAGAATTTCCTGTAGGTGTATAAAATGTTCTTCCTCTGACCAACTATAAATGAGAATGTCATCAAAATATATCACAATAAATTTTCTAATAAAAGACTTCAATACCTGGTTCATTAGCCGCATAAATATGCTGGGTACATTAGATAACTCGAATGACATCACAAGCCACTCATACAAGCCATCTTTTGTTTTAAAAG
Organism: Khaya senegalensis; assembly: GCA_032402905.1. Classification (NCBI taxonomy): domain Eukaryota; kingdom Viridiplantae; phylum Streptophyta; class Magnoliopsida; order Sapindales; family Meliaceae; genus Khaya; species Khaya senegalensis. The sequence continues at coordinate 4,128,390 of CP135548.1, read as the reverse complement.
CTATTTTCCACTCATATCCAGGTTTGATTCGAATTTGATGGTATCCACTTCGAAAATCAATTTTTGAAAACACCATAACCCTATATAGTCTATCTAACATGTTATCTAATCTTAGAATTAGAAATTTGTACCCAATAATGATCTTATTAAAGGCTCGGCTATCCACACACATCCTCTAATTTCCATCTTTCTTTAGTGTTAACAAGGCTGGAACTACACATGAACTTATACTTTCTTGAATGTACCCCTTTCTTAATAATTCTTCTACCTTTTTTTTTTAAGAATTTTACTTTCCTTGGGACTTATTCTATAATGAGATAAATTTGGTAAGTTAACTCTTGAAATTAAATCAATATGGTGCTGAATGTTTATCATGGGTGGTAACCCATTAGGTAAATCTTTAAGTATTACTTCTTTGAACTCTTCCAATAATGATTTAATTGTTTCTAGTAACTCATATGTTAGTTACTCTGCCTTTATTGTCAAAATTGGCTTCATAATGACTACATACACTTCTTTCGATTCTTTAATTGCTGCCTTCATCTCATAAGTCAATTGTATAAGTGTAAAGATAGTTCGCCCTTCCACTTTTGAGGCTTTGTCTTTGAAATCTCCTTTCATTGGTAACAATATAAATTTGACACCATTATTCTCTAACTTGTAAGTTTTTTCTCGTCCATCATGATGTGCAGCTACATCAAATTGTCATGGTCTACCAAACAACAAGTGACACACATCCATATCCACTATATCACAATAAACCTCATCCTTATATTTACCGATAGAGAAAGGTACTTTGTATTATTCAGTTACTTGAATCTTTTCTATTGCTTTGATCTAACCAATAATGTATGGTTTTGGATGCTTCTCTGTTTGTAACCTCAGGCTTTCTACCACTTCTCTTCTAATAATATTTTCGCAATTACCACTGTCAATAATAACATCAAATAAGCGGTTAGTAATGGTACACCTAGTTCGAAATAATTGATGCTACTGAGTCTTATCTTCTTACTTTGGTGTCAACATTATTCTTCTCACCACATAATTCTGACAATCTATATCATCATTCTTTTCGTATTCTTCAATATCCCCATTTAGACCACAATAAATTTTATCCTCTTCTTCTTCTTCTTCCTCTCGCTCTATAACATTAATTACTTTTCTATAGGGACAATCACTAGACCTATGATCAGGTTAATTGCATTTAAAATATTTTCCTAAAATAAGTTTAGCATATAGATTTTCAACTTTAGGCTTGTCTTTAAATTCTATTATATTTTACTTTCCAGCCACTTTCTCTTCTTTATATTGATCGTTACGTGCAGGGATGTCAAAAGCTAATTTTTGCCTGTTACTAGGTATCTTATAATTATCTCCACCACAAGTTTTGTGAGAAAAGTCTAATTTGCTTTTCTCTTGCAACGCTAACTCTATCTTTAATACAATATTGCGTGTTTCTTATAAAGTGCGTATGACTTACACTTCAATTTTGTCATGGATAACCGATTTTAAGCTGTCAAGATACCTTGTAACTTGTTGCCCCTCTGTTTCACTTAAATCATTCCTTTTCGTTAACCTTAAAAATTCAGCAGTATAATCATAGACAGATCGCTGCCCTTGATGGCATCTCTGATAGTTATGGAACATAATTTGCTCATAGTCATGAGGAAGAAAGTCACATCATAATAGTTGTTTCATTTTATACCAAATCTTGACTGGTGTCTTTCCTTCATGGTACCTCCTATTTGCAATCTCTCTCACCATGTAGAAGCTCCACCTTTTAATCTATATGCAACAAGTCTTACCCTACTTTTTTCTGGAATCTCCATATAATCAAAGAATTTATCTACTTTCGCAATCCAATCCAAAAACTCTTCAATATTTAAATTCCCATTGAAATTAGAAATATTTACCTTTAATTGGTATTCATTGACATACCTATCACCATTAAAATAATCGTTGCCACATCTAATTGGTGCATTCCTAATATTTCTTGTAGGCATTTCTAAATAATCTTCTTCTTTGTCTTCTTCTTCTTTGTCTGAATCTTCTATGCGAGTTTGCCTTCTATGTCTGTATGCAGGAATAAGTCTGCCAATAGATTGTCTGTGGACTACATCTTTCTCAGTACATGACCTTTCGACACCCTGGTTCTTGTTGGCATTAACATTTAAAGCATCAAGTCGATCTGTAATTTCTTCAAAACGTCATTCTAAATATTAGATTCTGTAATCTAGTCGTTGCTCTAAAGCAATCAATGCACCCTCTTAATTTTGCACCGCAAGTCGTGAGGTCTTAATTCCCTGATTTACGCCATGAGAACCGCCGCTGTTTGCAACTGAATCTTCTACCATTAGTGAAGGATAGAAATCTTGCTCTAATACCAATTGACACAGCAAGATAGTAAAATAAACGTTAAACTTCTCAAAATTAAGAGAAAGAAAATTTTAATTATGCCAAAAGTTTCATTGAAAAGAAAAGAATAACTTATTTATACTAAATTTAAAATATAGAGTTCTAATAATACTAGAATATAAAATTATAATAATCTTAAAATATAAAATTCTAATAATTGTAAAATATGAAATCCTAATAATTCTAAATTATGAAATCCCAATAATATATAAAATTCTAATAATTTTAAAATATAAAATCCTTGCAAAATTTCAAAAATATTTCTAACTGCTGACTGCGTCAATTTTGCTGCGTAAACCTTTACCTTGTAAACGGGTCCAAAACCACCTTCCACAAGTTTGTTTGTGGCCAAGAAATTATTTGTTGCAGCAGAAAAACAGGAAAAACTGAACAAAGGCAATTCAACTTCCTTTTTCTACCTCTTCTACGCTTTTTGGTTTCAGTAAGCTCCATATTAACAGCTTTTACGGTCATACCCAAATCGAATGGCATCAAATCCTCCCCTGAATTGTGAAGAAAATTTTAGGATTTAATATATATAGATATATTATTCTTGACGGATAAAATCCTGGAATGAGAAATGTTTACCTTTGTTTTTGGGTTGAGAAACTTTTTCAGCCCAATAACGGCCACTACCGCCAGAGAAATCGATGGCGCAAGAAGAATATAAAAAGTTAAACTGAATGATGGTATGAACAAGACCAAAGATAGTAAAGCAATAATGACAATGAAGAATGCAAACTGCTCCATTCCGATTAATGATTAGTCCAAAATGAGAGGAATATGTTGTACAATTAACTGACAAATCAGTTTCAGAAGTACAATAATATAATGTTGTATTCTTTTTGTTTATTTTTGACCGTTTCCAATTTATACAAAAAAGTTGCATCGTTTTGTCCGGAAGAAGGAATATGCTTTCTTTTTTATTTTGTTTCTTGTTAATACTTATGTTTTAATTACTAATGTAATAATATAAATATTTATCATGTCCGGCACAATTAGCAGTTATAGAGGTAATCCTAGGCATTTTGGTTTAGCAATTAATAGGAGTTGCATCAGCGCTGAAAATGGCAACAACTTCGTATCAAGCAGAAGAAGATGAAACTGTAACAGATATGGAGCATCTTATCTCATATTCTTGTTGGGATTGTTTGGAATGTTGTGGATTAACTCATATTGACACATGTTATGTTTTCGTTTCATTAAAACATGTATTGTATCTTGCTATTATTGGCTTTTGAAACGTGTATATTTTGTCCGTTATCATGCTAGGTGTCACAGAAGATTGTCTGTTTTACGACGACCCTGCACTTGCATCAAACTACTTGGCCAACAACTAAATTTTTGTCGCAATGTAAAGGCTTTACTCTTTTCTTTTCCTTTGCACAATAAAAAGCACACAAAATATCACGGAAGAAACCAACCACCTTTGACCTTTCTTATTTCTCTAAAGATATATATATATATATATATATATATATATATAAAACTCAATTGCATTGTGTTCGGAGACTCATTCTACCCTTGTATGATCTTTGAGCATTTACATACTCCTATTTATTATTTAAAAATCACAACCAACATCGGTAATTGTTATTATTTTCTCTCAAACAATAATCATTATCTTAATTTCATCATTGTTTCTCTAAAACTCGATAGTTTTTTGGGTACTCCCGGTGTTCTTCCTACATTGTTATAAAGCTGTCCCAATATTAATTAAACTCTTTCATGAACAATTCAATTCTTTTTTTTGATAACAGAGAACAAATTTGATTTCCTCCTCGACTAACTTCATCAAAGTTGATAACTGAAAACATATTAGATTGTTCACATGTTTTGAAGATATTGCATCATTTTCAATTGATCTATAAGGGCCTTCCAAAATAATATTCATTCTATCTCCAACATTTTATGAAAATCTATTGGAACAGAAATTTGCACTTTAATCACACGCCAATTTAATCCTCACCTCAATAATTGTCTAGAGGGTTTTTTTTTTCCCTTTCAATAATATTGTATCTTAAAAATTGTCTTATTCCTATATTCATATATTTCTAAATGTTTCCTCTCTTTGATAATTCCAACTTAATTTTATTGAAATTTGAACTGAAGTCTAAACTATTAAACATCCGAGCTCCCTCAGAAAATCAAACCACACGATTTGGGTTGTTTTAAAATTTATTTTGATTGGGTTTGGTTAGAATTTTTCGATCTGAATTTCTTATAAATTGAGTTGGGTTAGAATTCTTCAACCCTAATAGCTCATCCCAAATTAATGAATGTTATTATTATAATTCTGTTATAACCCATTAAAATTAAAAAACAAGTTATTTTTTTCTCTCCTAAAAGATTCAATTAGAACACAAATCTTTTTTTTTTTTTTTATCTCTTATAATTCTGTCTCTAACAATATTCAATTGTGATTGTTATCTGTCAAGTTTCCTAAACTTTAATGGTTGTCTTTCAAGTTGCCTATAACTTTGATTGTTCTCTTTCAAATTATCTTTAACTTCGATTGTTTTCTCTCAAATTTTATATTTTATAGTTTGTATTATATGTCATTTTAGGTTTACCATAAGTCTTCATTTATTAATCTTGAATGTAATTTGAACATGGTATATGCACAGCATAGGTATATGTTCAAGGTTTTATTTTATTTTTTAAAATTACATTTTTTATTTTTTAAAATATTACAGCTCTTTAAATAATTACTTAAATGATGTGTCATAAATTAATTAAATTATAATGAGGTAATACCAATGAGTAACATTCAAAATGATAAATTTTGAGAATAATTTCAAATTTTAAAATCATATAATCTAAATTGAATTAAATCAATTTAAATTAATTTGGTTTGGTTTGTTTTTTCAATAATTTAGGTGGATTTAATTAAAAAATTGTCAACCCAAATATTTTTGGGTTCATTTGGGCTAGTTCTAACCCAACCCAGATAGAGCAGCTCCCACCCCTGGTTATTCTATAATGTACCCAATACTTTGGTTGATCTATTTAATTCATTTACTCATCAAGTTAAATTTTACTTTGTAACTGTTGTATTTTATATTAATAATGAAAATACATCTACTGAAATAATTAATAAATAATTATTTTTGTTTAACATAAAAGATACAACAAAAAAGAAAAAACTCACTTTTTCAAAACATTACTAGCAAAAATATTAGGTATTTTTCATCAATTTTTCATCTTCAAGTTGATAGTCAAAGTTTAATTTTGTCAAAAAACAATCAACTGATGGAGAACACTCAACAACCACCGAGTTTACATACATGTAACATCCACTTCCTATTACAGCAATTCTTTT
>CP135548.1:4099399-4122153 GCA_032402905.1 Khaya senegalensis | reverse complement strand
ATTCCCTTTTTATTTGGAAAAACTTTAACTGTTTTGATTTCTCTCCCTTCATCTTCTTGAGAGAGCTGAAGGAGGCGAGCACGAAAAAGGCGAAAACAACAAAAACAAGAACAAAATACAAGTCTCGAAAATTTAACAGAAAAATCTGTCCTTTTTGCTTCCATTATAAACGTTGAAACCCTAGAAACAGGCCCAAATCTTCTCTCTCGAGGAATTGCATTTCCTCCTCTAGAGATTCGTTCGTGGACGCTTAAGTTTTGGCTTCTTGAGGTTGTTGTGTTTATTTTTCGGGTTTATCGTGTTTAGTTTGTGGTAATTTACAGCCAATTTGAGATGTGGGTTTTTTATTGGGTGATTTTCTAGGGTTTGTTTTAGAGTTTCATGGTTTGTTGTGTTAATCCTAATATTTCAGGATTTGTTCTGTAAAGGGATGATCTTAACGAAATTTTTAATTTTTATTTGATTTTTTACAGGTCTGGTGAGGTTGAAAGTAGGGATTTTTGTTTTCGCAATTAGATGCATTGGGATTTCTTGATTGGAGAGAGGAGTTAGTTGTTGATTTGATACTGTCCTTCTTTTTTCAAAGGAATGTCTCTGTTGCTGAAGGGCGATTCTGTCCAAATTCGCGAGGTATGGAGTGACAATCTCGAACAAGAATTTGCATTGATTCGCAAAATTGTTGATGATTTCCCATATGTTGCGATGGATACTGAATTCCCTGGCATTGTGTTGCGCCCCGTGGGCAATTTCAAGAATAGCTATGAATACCACTACCGAACTTTGAAAGACAATGTTGATATGTTAAAGTTAATCCAGTTGGGTCTCACATTTTCAGATGAACAAGGGAACTTGCCCACTTGTGGTAAGGATAAATATTGTGTCTGGCAATTTAATTTTTGCGAGTTCGATCTTAACGAACATGTATTTGCCAGTGACTCGATTGAGCTTTTGAAACAGAGTGGGATTGATTTTACAAAAAATAATGAGGAGGGCATTGATGCAATAAGATTTGCAGAGTTAATGATGTCATCCGGGATTGTTTTGAATGATAATATTCATTGGGTAACATTTCATAGTGGCTACGATTTCGGGTACTTGCTAAAGCTTTTGACATGCCAGAATTTGCCCGACACCCAAGTAGAGTTCTTTAATTTGATCAAGATTTATTTTCCGACAGTGTATGATATCAAGCACTTGATGAAGTTTTGCAATAGTCTTCATGGAGGATTGAACAAGCTGGCCGAGTTGTTGGAAGTTGAAAGAGTTGGGATTTGTCATCAAGCAGGTTCAGACAGTTTGCTTACAGCTTGTACATTCAGGAAATTGAAAGAGAACTTCTTTAACAGCTCTATGGAAAAATATGCAGGCGTTTTGTATGGTTTAGGAGTCGAGAATGGACAAAGTACTCATTGAAAGAAAATTATGAAAGAAAAAAAAAGATTTTAGAAAGATGTTTATTTAATTGTATGAGTGTGTCTTTCACCCACACTTCCATGTACGCTTTTGGCAACAAGTTGATATATTTATCAAGTTTTTTCCAATAATGCCTCATGTTTTCTGCCAATTGTCATCTTGTATAGAATACAGCTGTGGAACTATTTCATTGCTCAATCTTTTGTCTATTTATGCATTTAAGTGATGATGTAGATTGAGCTAACATGGGTAAGTTTTTCTTTTCCTTTACACAGATTGGAGAAATCATGGCTTTTGGCTGAAATGCCTGTGAATAAAATTCTCATCCATTTTGTCTGAAAAAAAAAATGGTGTTTGAACTTTTTGTGCATACTAACAACAGCTATTTTCTTGTTTGGAGATATGATGTTTTTGGTTCTTAGATTCTCGTATATTCTTTATACATTTGTGTTGCAGTTCTTACGATTTTACAAGTACAAAAAATTTTCTTGGCATCTGTAGGTTTCTAGTGTTGCTTGGTATTTGGTTTTCTCTCTCCCTCTCGACTCATTGGCCGCATGGCACAGATAGTATGTACTCAAGTCGGCAGTATGCCTTGTAGGTTTTTTTTAAGATTTCAATGTTCTCGGCTTCTTTCCGTATCTGAAAGAACTTTAACTTTATTTTGCTATGCATTGTTGGATTGAGGTGTCATGACTTTTAGTTCATGGTAGTCATGGAATAGACACTGTCAAGTATTCAATTGTTTACATTTTCGTGGTTACATAAAAATACGACCGTTCCAAGTGTACCCTTTGCCTTGTTAACTTATCAATCCTCTTCTCCCTTTGAATTATTACAGGAAACATGGTATGTTAATGGCTTTATTGGCTTTGATGCTTACACTACACAGTAAGAGGACTTGAGATCCGTAATAGAAATCTTTCATTATCATCTGGTCAAGACCTTTTAATGGTCCGTTTTTAGCTAAAAAAGGTTGGAAGTTGTAACCGGATAAGTGTTGGTTGATTGCAAGTTTTCACAGGGTTGGTAGGTTGCTTCCCTAGAGAAGAACCCACCTCTCTTTTAATTTTGTTAACTGTTGTTCTGCATATTTTTATACATTTTTCAATTCTTTCACTAATTTGTTGATATTTCTTTTAAATTATTAAGTTTTGATATTTGGAAATATTTAGTCCTCTTTGTTAGAAAATTTATAAAATTTTATTAATTACCGAAAAGATATTTAATTATTCAATCTCATGACAAACTTATGAACATTAACAATTGAATCATTGATGAAAAGAAGCACAAGTGACTATCGATAAAAATCATAATAAGAAGTTTATATTAAACTTACCATTTAACTAACACTCTTTGAGGTATTTCAAAAATCAGAAAATGAATACATGATCCTTTAGCATAAGAAATTACTGGCCTAATTAAATCTATCTATGTACAAGTTGAGAAACATGATTTATCAATAGCAAGAACTTAAGCACGTTACAAATTAGAACAAAATCCTAAGATTTGGGTAACGTTATGGAGCAATCTCATATTTGCCCATTTCAGTATTGCATTTCCTATGCATTTTAGAAGCCTCAACAAGAGATAAATCTTTTCCAACCACCAAAAAAAGGTCACATTCTCCTTAGATGTAAACATGCACAGCTAGTATTTGAAGTTTAAATAGAAGATTGAATTTTTATATACTAATATACTAAAACAAAGGTTCTGATTTAGTCTTCACTAAATTACTAAAAGTTTGGATGACTTAACTTGATAATAGAAATAAGTTCTGTCAAGTTCATACATGCACACATGCATCCGAGAAAGTCCAACTTTTTGACTTGATTTGTTGCAGCTCCAGCGTCACTCTTGCCCCTGGACTTCATGTTCCATTTCACCCTCACCAGTGACACCTAGCAAATAAAACCCAAATTAAACATCAATTCATTCAAGTTGGACAATTGCTGTGTGTGCCGCTGTGCATGCAAACATATGTGTGTGATCATCGACTTGTGTTAGCCATGGGACTCATCCACTGGTAACTTGATTTTAAGTAGATGGATGGAAGAACATAAATGACAAGAAGCCTACTGATTGTGCGTGACCAGGAAATAATTTCACCAAATCAAGATAACTACACCGTGGCAGTTTGATAGTAATGAATTATCAGCACTTTGTCCTTCATTGTGAATGGCTTGAAGTCTTGAACCCACTTCTGATGGTCAAGAGACCAAGTCTTCAATTCCAAATGTAAAACATTTCGAAGATCATCCAAGGCTAAGGAAGAAAATATCTAATTGTCATAATTCATTCTTTCCCGTATATTTATTAACAATAATCTTATATTCTTGCAACTTGTTCAGAGCAATGTGTCCATATAATGCTGTTAATTGGAAAACAGAACACATGTACTACCGCCTGTATGGTAAGTTACAGGCATAGTTATTTTAGTTGAAAGTCGTAAGCAATTATAAGTCTCAATTTCCATAGAGTTCAAAAAAATATTTGAACGTTAAGAGTGCTCTATCTTCAGAAAATATTTGAAAAAGTAATCAGAATAACATCTATAAGTCTGAGCTATTAAATCGGCACAAATTATATACCACAGGAACCAGTCACTCCACAAAATGAAAAACTCAAAAATAAGAATACCTTAGCCTAATGTTCTCTTTCGCTTAAGTCTTCTGATATCATTCACAATATAAGCAATAGCTTCCTTTAATGTGGCTTTCCTTCCTTCTTTAAAGTTCCAAAGCTCACGAATGATATATCTCCCACTTGGATTATACTCATTCAATTCTTTCAAAGCTGTAATCACCGCCACATATATCTCATCCCCTAACTCCTTTAGTTCTTTTATCTTCTCATCTTCTTCATCTATAATTTCCTGCATCACAAGGGGGATCATAGCATAAAATCATGTTTAAGATAACCCATTGTTGAAGTAACGTGAGCAAGTTTTGGTTTAACACTGGATTGCAAAAAGAAGATAAACTAAATGACCAGAAGTGCCTGTGATACTTCCAACTACAGTATTCAAGTATGGAAACAGAATGGATTTGTTCAATCATCCATCATTTGATATCAATGCAAATACTTTATTGCAGAAAATTCTAACCCATGAAGAAAATATTGCAGGAAAGACTTTATCCACTTACAAGCTGACTACGATTTATGCATATGATCAATACCAATTATATTTGAAGTCATGACAATGGTAATTAGCACAAGTATGAAACAGAAGAATTGCAATATAAGGCAAGAACAATGTGCAAATAGCACACCTGAGCAGTCCCTCCAACATCTATTATCTTGAATGGGTGCCACTCAGAGTTCTTTAGATTCTCCTGCCACAAGGAGCATAGAGTCGTCGCCTGCACCTGTGCTTCTTCAAGTGGAAATCTTTGCTTGCATGCATTCTGAAATGGCTTTGGATCAATCTCACCTAATCTCTTTATTCCAATATTATTTGTGCGAAAACCCAACCTGTCCCAAAAGCCCTAAAACCAAAAATTGAAATAAACAAAAATCTCATCACTACATTGTCTATATATTTTCTGGATGGATCTGTGTAGAGGGTATTGATAACTCTACTATCCAAACAAATAGGTTAAAGGCAACTTAACTATCAATGATCTAATTCATTAGTTGTTCACTTAAATGAAAAAAACCTTGTATTCTTTTTCTGTATTTTAATTTCTTTATCCTACGTCACCATTAAGCCTTACCATCACCAATTGGACTTCAAGAATCATTTAACATTTTGGACTTCAATTATATCTCAATGGGAAACCTAAGAGGTATCTTGTCGCTTGAATGCTTGCCTAGCAATTACGTGCTCAACTAAATGACATTTAATTTAAACTTCCTTGCCCTAAACCAAACCAATTATTATACCTGGACTAATTCTTTGCGTGCTTCTTGTAGTTCATCATTGCTCTGACGCTCTTTGCTGATAAGAGTCAGATTTAAGGACTCCATTTCATCCAAATCATCAATTTTCTGCTCCAATTCATCAGTCATCTCTTTCATCTTCTTTTGAACTGCTGCATCATCTTCATCTCCAAGATGTTTCATTACTTGTAATTTTCCTTTCAAGTCTTCAATTTCCATTTCTAACTTCTGTTTGGCATCCAACTGTTTTTCTAATTGAAGTATCTTACTTAAGGCCTCTTCTTTTTCCCTCTGAAAAATTCATAAATCACCATTAGTAAAGCTACAACTGTAAAGTTGCAAATAAGTAAAGAAAGAAATTTGGCATAAATTTGTTAAAGCTCAAAAGTAAATTGCACACTTTTTGTTCTTCAACTAGTCTCAAAACTTTCTCATCAGCCTTCCTTTGCTCCATGGAAGCCAACTCAAGTGAATTGTTTCTCAGGTCATTCTAGATTAATAGAAGAGAAAAAGAAAAAATGCAAATGTCAGTATTGGGCAAAAAGTATCACTCCAAACAAATAATGAAACTCTCTTTAGTATTGAGCACTTTAAATGGCCCTGAATACATTACCCTTTGTCTATCTTCATCAAGTTTTTGTCTCTCGCGCTCAGTTAGTGCTTCACGCTTGTTCAATTGTTTGCTCCAAGAATCAAGTTTCCTTTTCTTCGTCTCCAATTCAGAACTGAGTTTCTCTTGTTCTTCTAAGATCCTTCGAACATTATCACGAGCAAGCCGCTGCATCTTCCTCGTTTCTAACAAACAATTAAAATGAAAAACATACACTTATCATATCAAATATCATCTGTAATAGTTGGTAACAATAGGTTTGTATAATGGTATAATTTGGTAACTAATCATCACTAGGGGCTTACTGAATGCTATTTAAAAATTAAATGGCACTCCTTGCTTGGTTAAGTTTCTCTTATCAGAAAATTGAGAAAGGCCATATGATTTCAAAAGATGGGCAACCAAGTACTTAAACAGCCCTTAGGACATACAAAAGCTAATGCCAAGGAAATTTCAACAAGGGTAGAGAGCCAAACATTGGTGGCCCACTTGGGCCCAATTATACCACAATCGCATAATCTTCCAGGGCACGTACTAAAGATGATTTATGCAAATTACACTTGCCCAGCCCAAAATTGGGGCCTGCACAAAGAAAAGAAGCAAAACCTTCAACAAAAGCATAGTGTAGTCTGTCTTTCTCCTCAAGCATCCGGCTTAGAGACATGGTCTTCTCATTGTACTTACACTGTAGTTCACTAAGATCTTCATTTTTCATATCAATTTTATTTGCAAGGTGTGCAACCACATTATTTTTACTCTCAGCTTCTTCCTGGACAATGTCAGAAATTGTTCTTAACCTTCCTGCCTTGCGAATATACTCCCCTAGCAGCCCTTCAGAATCATTATCGCCAGCACGTGCACACCAGCCATATACTTTTGTGCCTGGATGTGCTTTTCGTGCAATCCAATCTCTTTTGCCATGATGGTCAGTTTCAAATGCCTTTTCAAATTCTGTCGCATTCATGAAACCATTCCAATCATTATTAAATTTCACTATGGCCTGTGCAGTTGGACTCTGCTCATTCCAGAAAGTATGAACCTCTAAAGGTTTAAATCGAGCAAACCTCTTCAGCCAGTATTCACCATCCAGAAAAGCACCTCTATCCTTGGGCTCGATCACAATGTTGACAATTATTCCCATCCAAGGCCACACATAGAGATCCTCTTGCTCCGGAGTCTGATTGACAGGCTGTGGTAAAACTTGACCTTGAGTTTTATCCCCTTCACCAGCAAGATCAATCTCTAGATACCTAGCAAGGGCAAGGTGGTTCGCCTTTTGTTTTGCGCTTCTATTAGCAGATCCTTTACCCACTCCTGAAGCATGTTGTAGCAAGTCCTTGTGCTTGTAATCTTGTTTCTTCTTCCCAGCACAAAAGGGGCATCTTAATGTGCCATTAACTAGTACTTTGTACTTCCCAGTCCTAAGCTCTTCATAAGGTTTATCTATGTATTCACTGATCTCGGAATCACTAATATCAGACTCTTCCTCAGAACTGTAGTCCATCTGCCTTAGATCAAACACTGCAAATAAAGGTTGATAAAGGAATGAGTTTAGTAATTGATGCTGGCAGAATCAGTAGCAGGCAAACTAGCACATAGATATTAAGTGCAATGAGCAGCAGTTTGTTAAGAAAGGGACAACCAAGTACGACACTGTTATTAAGATGCATATCTCAACTCCAAGGGAATGACAATCAAATAAACCTGTGGGATACTTACCTATATGCTACATCAATGAATAGTAATCTTATAAAACAAGCAGCATGACAACAGAAAATCACAAAACATGGGCAATGGTGAAAAAGAAAAAGCACTTGGCTTGCAAACAGCACATATCCCCAGCACTAAGGATGTGTTTGGGACTACTTCAACACCCCCTAATAGTTCTCTCAATAATCAAATGCATTTTTGCCTCTATTTTCAAGTATTTTCCCAAAATGGAAAAAAGCATATTTCGTTAAGCAAGATTGAAAATAAATGCTTTCAGGAGCATTGACGAAAATCCCCTTGCTCAAACCAAAAAATCCCCCTACACAAAACCAACTTACAATAAAATCAGCCCAAAACACACGCTAAATGTTAGCAACCGATCACCAATCTTCCTAAAATCAAAAAACTCACAGTAGTTATAGTAATCTGTCTTCATTTCCACACCAAGATTCAAACTAAACTCCTCTCCGTCTTCCTCAAAAACACGACAAACCCATTATAAAACAAACACAAATTCACAAAATTAGACAAAACCCTAACTCCAGTCAACAAACAAAGACCACTCCACTCTTAAAACACTCCAATAAGCACAGAAAATCTAATCGCGTGGTAAAAAACAGCTACATTCAGAGTTCCTCAAGTAAACGGTAAATTTAACCCGCATTTTCACTTCCAACATGCAAAACAAAAGAAGTCACAAAATTGACAAATAAACACCAGATTACAGCAAGATGGATTAAAACTTACATGAAATTTTTGGCTAGAGAAGGAGGAAGAAGGAATTCTTCACAGCTGTACTGTGCTGCTGCTGCTTTCTCTCTCTGTATCTTTGCAAGTGAGAAGTGATAACGACTCACGAGCTCACCCTGGCGTCTTGTATTGCAATGTAACTGACATGATTCTGTGTGGAGAGGTGTATGATAATCGCGGCTAGAATTTCTAATCAGAGTCTTCATCGAACGAGAGACAATGAGATGTCGAGATGCTGAACTTGGAGAGATGAGAATAGTGTGAGGTCGAGCGTGTGTGATTTCAAATCCGGGACAACGGAGAAGGCTAATTTGGACAGTTAGAAAATATTAGGATTGTGTTTGTGTTGAAAATTGAAATTGAGCCGGTCGTTGACCAAATATGAATGGTCAAAAACAAGCCCAATTGGGAAGCCCAACAATAAAATCTAGATGGGCAGACTGTCTCGGCCCAATTCAATAATTATCTCTATTATCACGAATTTATCTATGCCACACAATTATTTACGATACATCTCGTCTCATGTATTTTATATTTAAAATTTTATATTTTTATATTAATTTTTTATTTATTTTTTTTATTTTTTAAATTTTTATTTATATTTTAAATTATATATTAATCATTTCAATTTTTATATTTTATATTTTAAATTTTTAATATTAATCGTTTTAAATTTTATATTAAATAAAGTGAGATATATAAAATAGATATTAATAATTTCATATAACGTTAATTTTTTTTTTATTTATTAAACTGTTGGATGAATAAACACTAGTCCTTTTGATTAATGAGTAAAATTGAAAGTTTTATTTACTTTAATTAAGATTAAATTAGAATAATCTTAACACTTTGTCTTGATCAAGATGTACTTGGGTGAAATTATTAGAGCACCATTACCATTACCATTACCATTACCAAAATAGTTAGCATAAGACAAACAGAAGTAAAGGAATTAGATCAAACAAAAATGACCCATACTATTAATAATCAATCAACCAATCTTCTCTTAATCAATGATTGAAAAATATTACAATCACTAAGGTTTTCTTTTAGGTGGGGCAAAGTGTAAGCAATTTAACACCATGAGAGAAGACACATGTAATTAATTTTTAAGGCATAAAGCATCAACTTTGGTCAATTTGTGCTATAATTTGACAAGGCAGAAAGAAATACTCATGAAAAGTGAATTAATTATGTGGCTTCCAATTGATGCGGTGGCTGGCTCTACCCATTACAGGTGAAATTTGGATCTATGATTGCCTACAAAACTATAAAATAAATACTCTTTTGTAATTAGTATTATGTAAATGTTAAATTAAAAATATAATTACTTAACTCATGTGTTTAACTATTAACTTAATATACATACTTATTAAATTTAATTATTACTATACTTAAATTTTAAATTTTTATATAATTACGTAACACTAAATATTTTAATAATTTTTTTTACAAAATACTAAAAAAATATACTAAAATATACATAATCGCTTATATATTTTAACTCCTTTTCTTTAACACTCCTAAGCAAAATATAAGTAAATATAAGTAATATATATCATGAGAAAAAATAAATACAAAGTTTCTTAAAATTAAGTATAGTAATTTTTAATCTACTGTTATTGTGATTGAGGCATAGAGTTAATAAAACATGAAAATACAATCATGCTAAGTAAAAATAAAATGAATTGTGCATGTGTATATATGTGTGCGCGTATATGCTCATGTGTGTGTATTCTCTTAACTTAAATTTTACTTAAAATAGTAATATCAATTTTGAACTATTGATTCATATAAATCTAATAGTTGATATTTAATGTTAACAAATAATATTTAATATTGACAACTCAATATTTCTATCTACTTGTGAATTACATGCACACATCCAAAACAAGAGGATGAGAATACCTTTGAACAAAAAAGGGAGCATTCACACCCCTAAAAAAAGAATTTGTGCCCCTAAGTTTTTCCTTATAATTAACACTTTTTGACATATAGATAGCCTTTTATGGAAAAAAAAAACTTTTAAAAAATATTTTACTTGATTATTGATAATCAGCTCAATTTGTTCGGTAGCAGCACATCATACAAAAAGATAAATGTGCTTCTTCTACATATATTCTTCTTTTAGGTCGTGATAACTTCATTTTTATATTTATGAGTATACACACAGACACACACACACACACATTCATATCTACATACATACATACATACATACATACATACATACACGCGCAACAATAAAAGAAAACCCTAAAAGAACTTGAAAGAAAGCTTTCTTCAACATTCTTTTGAAAGGACATGCATGGTGGAGCTTGAGTATAATTACTTGGGGCATGGAGAAGCCAGAACCAGTACTTTCTCTTTCGTATTTGTGGAGGAAATGCTGTCTTCATGCATTCATATCAATTTTGATAATAACTTGAGAGATTTTCTATACGCTAGGGCCATGCTGAAGTGATGTGGATAGCGTAGAAGAGAATTTTGGACAACAACCCATCATCCCATATGTTTAGACCAACTTTATGTACTTTCTCAAATACAGTAAATAAATAAACATTAGCTGTTGTTGACTTTAAACGAAGATACTGAAAATTCTTCTCAATATCTAATTCTATCAAATATATATATAACAAGAATTAAAATATAAATGCATGATTGAGTTTTCATCAATTATTGTTAGATTAACTGCTGATCATTATTTAAGTGTATCTTGATTCTTACATAGATCAAGATATTAATCTTATCATTTATGTCACTATTTGATTACCCTTTTCGGTCCAATATTGGAAGCCATTACTATACTATCGATAGGTTCGTTCACCTGTCAAAGAAATTCATTCTTCATCTGAAAATGATAACAATTGGGACGACAACAGCATGCCGCCATTGTTGCACCGACTAGGTTTCATTCCATTGTCCAATCTGGATAGTGGTCGAATTTGGAAAAGGAAAAATGAACATGTTTTTCTTAAAAAAATGTAATCCTAGCGAAAAAGCTGAACAATGGGCATGCTATATGTTGGTGTCACCATCCATATTTCAATTGTTTGGCTTTAATTTCAAGCAGCAGCTAGCTGTGCCCTATGAAGTTGACTGATTGGAGCAATGCATTAACATTTAGTGAAAGACAAATTGAAGTTGCATAATGCAACTTTAGGCAGGACTTTAGAATTTAGATTAAGCCAACCAATAACGTAAGAAATTTCTTTAGTCGTCTTCTTCTTCTTCTTCCCACTCCTGTAAGTATATACATACAGTACAGATCGATGCACTGTATTCTCTAAAGTTTAGTCGACTGTAATTTAGTTATAATTCAACATTTTGACACTCCAATGAAGAGAATAGCTAGAAAGAATAATTAAGAACCAGACAAGTGATGAAGAAGAATGTGATAGACAATATGCAACACTTGTTCAATGGAAAGAGAATTTATGCCTCCTACTAATGTTCTTCCTCAAACACTCATCTCTTTAGGGTTTCTTTAATTTTATTACTGGGTTCCCTATGATTCGATGCTCTACTTCATCAAAAATAGTTCACACACTATCTTGATTCTTCTCCTCGGTATTTCAGCCATTAAAAGCATTCAATTAAATTAATAAATGGATAATTCATTAATTAAATACAATTGTCTGAGTTCTTATCTTCAAATTTAAACTTTTAAGTAAAACAACATATTTAACATAACATTATAATCATTTTAAACTAACAATCTAATATTCAAAGTTTTGCAAAATCAAAAATTAAAATTAATAATTATTTGAGTTTATATGATAAATTTTATTAAATAAAATCATACTTGTGCGTGAGGAGAATGTTAAATAAAATTTTTTGAACTCTTACCTTCAACATTATTAATTACAATCTAATTGATACCATCAAAATCATATAATATTTATTTTTCTATTGTGTATTATTGTATTGATAATTTATTATAGTGAAAACACTTAACATTGTTGTGTGAATAAGTATTTGCAGGTATTAATCCGAAAAAGAAAAAAAATGGTTCCGAATACATAATTCTTCTCAAATACTTTTTGGATACCAAATTTTGGTCAAATTAATTTCTTGTGAATACAATTTAAAAATAGTTTACCTGTGAAAAAAAAAATGTCCATAGGAAAGACCTGAGACTCCTTTTTCTTTTACTTTTTCTGGAATTGTTCATGTCTAGCTTGTTAATTTGAAACAAATTTAAAATTTAATGATGGGGTTGTAATCAAATTAAAAAAAATAGGAGACCAAAAAGATGAAAGCTTGTATTTTGATGATGTTTCTTAACCATTCTTTAGCGCATTTTATTCCCCTTTATATCCATACCACAAAAAATAACCACGAAATTGTAGCGTTCATTTTTTAAAGTTAGTATGATTAGGAATCACTTCTTGATTCCTACTTCGTTTGTTTTCTCTCTTGTTAATGATAATTTAGAAGTGCTTTTATTATATAAAAGCACTCAATAATATTATTATACATGTATCCATGCAATGGGGGCCAATTATTTAATTAATTATCAACAACAATTGGAGCTAGCTTGTTAAGATGACTTAAAGAGGTAGATAATTTAAGTAAGTTCATACATGATCACCTTTAATCATCATTGCCCATTTAATTGACATAGCAAAAGGGAATTGTATTTTATTTTATTTAAAGGATGAAATTGGTCTCTAACTACCATATATATCGAAGCAAATACTTTAATGTATTTAAGGAAATTAATTCCCCAAAGGTTCTTGAATAGGCATGCATGTTGCTAAGCACTTTTGATATGCCAAAATTCTCTACTTTTGGTAAGCACTTTTTGGTGATTTGTAAATACAAGCAAACCTAGCTAGTTTTGCAAATTTTATTTCTCCTCGCTCTCTCAAATTCTCACATACACCCATAAACCCAGTCTTTCCAAATCAAGCGGTTAACTAAATGTCAAAGAAATATTGTGATGTATAGAAGGAAAGCTCACATATTTAGGATTAAAAATTAAAAATATATAATGTTATATTGACAAATTTATGGTGTGTAAATATGAGGCGTAAACATTTTATTTAATTGTAAATATTGAATGCATAAAAAGATTTTGTTAATAGGTGTTCTTTTAAAAAATACCCTCAAGGACCTAAGAGTTTAATTAATAAATAATTTTTATTTTTAAGATATCAGTTGCAACTAAAATTAGTATGTAAAAATATTGTATGAGCATAGATTAGGGAAAGTTCAATATCCAATATAATATTGAATGTTGTATGTTGTGAATTCAATTCTATTTTAAGGTTGTTTGAATCTAAAGAAATGAAAAATTAAAATAATCGTTTGAATAGGAAAAAAAAATTATAAATTTTATGATATTTTAAAGTCATATGAATATGAAAAGATGAAAATTGTAAGAATTGGTGTTTTTTTTTTTAAAAAAAAAAAAACCCTAATTCAACTTCCATGATTATACATAATCCATGAAATAGTATAAGTTGATGATAGGGTGGAGTAGCTAAAGCTCTTCTCGTGATAATGGTGTGAAGACATGGAATCAGTGCACTGAGTGGCAAAGACAGTAAGACATTATTCATGTCTCTGGTATAAAGCTTCTTTACAATATATATGTTTCAAATACAAATACTTCCTTCCATGTCCCGCCTTCCACTTCCAAAGCTAATTAAGCTTTCCTTCTTTTTCCCATCTTACAGTTCCAAGCACTAACTTCAGTTTTTCTTCATTCCTTTTTCTTTTTTCTGTTTGGGATTCTCTAAGTCAACTTCTTTAATTTTTTTTTCTACTATAAATACCATACACTCAGCCTCACTTCCATTCCAGCATATACAGAGACAAACACTGCACTAATATTGGTTCTTGTTAATAATGATTATGGAGAATGAGGAAGTTCCATCAGCTTCTTCAGCACCAGCAACACCAGGCACTCCTGGTGCTCCACTGTTTGATGGTTTCACAGGAGAAAGAGTTAAGAATGGAAGAAAATCCCTTCTTAAAAACTGTAAATGTTTCAGTGTTGAAGATGGAATATTACCTCCTGTTTCTTGCTCATTGCCTCCTCCTCCTGTCTCACTTTCGAGAAAGGTAAGAACTAACAAATTTTAAAATAAGTACATATAAGCAAAAGACCTGTCATATAAGTTAAAAGTAACTCTTTTTATGTTTTTTTAATGCAAAATTCAGGTGGGTGCAGAATTTATAGGCACTCTGATACTGATATTTGCTGGGACAGCCACAGCCATTGTGAACCAAAAAACACAAGGCTCAGAAACCCTAATTGGCCTCGCCACCTCGACCGGCCTCGCTGTCATGATCGTCATCTTATCAACCGGCCACATCTCCGGCGCCCATCTCAATCCTGCTGTCACCATAGCCTTTGCTGCCTTGAAACACTTTCCATGGAAACATGTGCACATAATATAAAAACTACATCCTCATGTTATAGAAATAACCCTAGCTTGGCTACATACTCATATTTTGTTTTGCTTTTGCAGGTACCAGTTTATATAGCAGCACAAATAGTGGCATCGATATGTGCAGCATTTGTATCAAAAGGATTATTTCATCCGACAATGGGAGGAGGAGTAACAGTTCCTTCAGGAGGATATGGAAATGCCTTTGCTTTGGAATTCATTATTAGTTTCAATCTCATGTTTGTTGTCACTGCTGTTGCCACCGACACTAGAGCTGTAAGTTTCTTTTCATTTCATAATCATTCAACAAATTTTTTCTTCAAATTCAGCCAAAAAATAAAAAGAGTTCCACTTTGTATACGAAGAGAATTCACTGTTAGAAAAGGGCTTTTGTCCTTTGTTAATTTATTTAAAAAGTCATTACACTTTATAACTAGGATGCTACTGTAAGCATGAAACAATTTAAACTTTAATTAATATCAACATAAAATATATTGAATATGCTTATAACGTAATTAATATAAGTATAATATATTGAATATGCTTAAATCGTAATTATATTTGTAAAAAAAAAATAAAATGCAAAAAATATATACATAAATTTTTCACACTAACCTTCTATCATTGATATGATACAACAAGGTATAGTACTTCTATGTCTTAATTATTCTCAAAGTATAGTGTACACAGAGAATACAGGTTGAAGAACTTATACTACCTTTTTTATAAGTTTTTTCATTAAAAAATTGATTTGGATTTAAAATCAAAAATTGATTTAAATTTAAAACATACATAAAGTTATCAATAATTATTACAACAATGATTAATTTTGAAACTACAATAGACTACCTTTCTTCTAGGTATATATATATAAACTCTCTTTTATATATATATATATATATATATATATATATCGCAATCTTGATTTTTGAAATTTTAAATAAATTTTTAAAAATTAATAATAAAATATTAATGAAAACTTAAATACCAGTTGTCCACATTTATTGAATCTAATCTAAGTTGATTTAGGGTTAGGAGGAATTAAAAAGAATTCAAGATTTAGAATTTTTTAATTTTATATAATTTTTTTTATTTACGTGTGTGTATGACAAAAAAATTTAATATATATAATAAAAATATTTAAAATACAAATAAAAAATTTAAAACAATTAACAAATAACTTAAAAAATTAAATATATAATCACATTCTAATGTATAATAAGCAATCCCATAAATCAAATATACAAAAACATGGAAACAAGAGTGATGAAAACAAGGATGGATGCATACAACCTTCTAATGTGAAGTTTGTGTATGAATCTGAAATTGCGCAGGTGGGAGGGTTGGCGGGAATCACGGTTGGAGCAACTGTCATGCTCAACGTACTCATAGCCGGGTGTGTTCATTTCTCTTTACTAATTAGTTCAACAAAAAACTATATTAAGCCCATGAATCAAATTCATAGAGATGGAAAGTTGTCATAGTGCATGAGAAATGAGTGGGGGACGTTGAGTACAAATGAACACATGACTTGATCTTGTGAGGTCTCGTGAACAATGTTGAAACTCTGAATTAGCTAAGCAATGGGAGGGAATGACAAATTTCTCCCATTTCAGTTTTTTCATGAAGAAAATTGTGTAGAAAATCAAAGAAATTACGATGCAGCAATAGTTTCACCATATTACTCAGATAAGTAGAACCTAGGGGGGATGCTTGATCCTTGAATAAAGTCTCTAACAGACAATTTGTTGAACATGAAACATCGATTCCAAGACAGTTGAAGAACATCACCTTAATATTGATTTCAAAAAGAAAATGGAGTAGAATGTATAATCTCCTTCTCAATTTTTTAAGTAATATGCCTCGGTGAATCAATGGATAGCGAAGACTTTATGAATAGTTGAATTCTATTATGACGATCACTAGAAACCTCATTTTCCACGCTATTGCGTGCAGACCATCAACAGGTGCTTCAATGAATCCAGTCAGAACACTGGGGCCAGCCATAGCAGCGAACAATTTCAAGGCCATATGGGTTTACCTAACTGCTCCCATCCTTGGGGCGCTATGTGGTGCAGGAACCTATTCTGCTGTCAGGCTGCCAGCGGAAGACAGTGATCCCGACGCAAAGCCTGCAACATCAAGCAGCTTCAGCAGGTTAGTTATCAACAACATCCCCGACAAATGATCAAGGAGTCAACAAAATGAAGAGAACTGCTCAAAACTGGCGCATAGACATATTATGTGTGAGGGAAAAAAAAAATGGAAATTGAATAAGCCCATAATCTGAATCAACTACATATATCATAGTCAAGCTAGAAACTTGTAAAATTATTTATGAAGATTGAGAGTTTGCCTTCATTTACCAAGTTTATATTGGATTTGGGTGACAAGTTATGGTTGTCTTTGGAAGAGAAAAAGAAAATGAACAATTGCAGGTATGTTTAGTATTGCTCTCTAGGTTTTGTGTATATTATTTTTGCTCCTCTTCAGATCAGAGTGCAAAGGACTGAGGTTTAATATATAGTCTCTTATGTAATATTACCCTTCAAGAAACTGAAACAGATTTGTGTCGATGGTGCAACATCTGTCGTATATGTAACAGAAAATGATAGGTCATACACCTCTACGGATCCATTTTGAGTTTAATCTGAACTTATTTCATTATAACTGAGACAAAGGGAGTATAAGAGGATATAGGGAACAAGGAAAGTCCAGAGTTAAGCATGGAAAGACAATTCTCGGGTGAAATCTCCTTTCCAGGGCACATGCCAAGTGTTGTTGATCTTGATTAAGAATGTAAAATTGTTCATCATAACAATGCTCTTGGAAATGTTAGAAATTCATTTGCCAAAGTTTGCACAAGAAATTTATGAATTTACTAATAAGTATCTGCTTGGTTTCCAGCTTACAGACAAGCTTCCTACCCAAAAGTTGTAATCTTATAAGCATGAGTGCAACCCATGTCGAATTGTATTTTGGACAGGCTGTTTCAAAAGAGATCTTACCACATCATCTCCATTCTTTAGATGATGTTTGACTGTTAAGATTCATCAAAAAAGTTTATCTAAAAGACCAATATGAAAATTTAGAATGATTGCAGGAAAACTAAAGCTTTTAGGCAACTAGCGTTAACTTGTTATCCTGCAAATTTAACAAATTTTCATTCTTTGTCATTCTCTGTACTCATTCAAATTCTTAGTCCTTAATAAACTGAATCAAAACTTCCTAGTTTTTTTGTTAGAAATTACAAAGTCAAGCATCTGAAGAGGCATTATTTGCATTACAAATGCCAAAGTCCTAAAATCTTGGGACCATTTTAGTGGGAATAAGTTCTTCCTGTAATTTCTTTATGCCCTGTGCCACGTGAGACAACTGAGCTGACAAAATCTCAAACTAAATGCCATTTCATTAATTAAATAACCAGTCATTCCTTCAACATTTAATGTAAAAAATCTACATTCACTTGCATGATAAATCTTATGAAAAAGAATTAGGATACAACTAATTCACGTACTTGAGAACATGCCAGAAGTTTCGAGATCAGCCCTGTTTCTCTTGGCCCCTCAAGATTAAGATATGAAACAAAAATCACGCACAACACCACATTTTGTTAACACTTAACATAATGCCATGTATATTCCCCATTTCATTTAAATCACGCATTGAAGAAAGGATGTTCTATTGGTTACAACAAAAGATTGTAAACTCATACATGGTTAGAGCAAGCTTAAGTTTCACTTCTCTTATAAGAATAACAGGCTAATAAGTGATTTACTTGAAAATGAAGTAAAAGTAACACCTAACAATGACTATGCATAATTTTGCAACCCGACAATGGAAATACACAATAGAAGTTTGCAACTCTTTAAGTTAGATGTCATATTCTAGTGATGAACGTAAATTCAATTCTCAGTCTTCGATTCATAACATTCAACAGCATCAAAAAGCATGTCACAATCTATAAGACACAAGCATATAGAAAACCTAGCTTAAGAAAATCTTTAGGAAGGGAACCATAAAAATAATGTGCAAGTAAACATTGACAGAAAAAGAGTAAAATGCAATATAATTAAAGAGGGGTTAGAAATATTGATGGTGAGATGCTGTTATAATTTTTTAAAATATAAAAATTAATAATAAAGAAATTACTGACCTAAACCATGCCTTGTAAGGCTGTATCTTCAGCTAAATGATTGTTTCCCTTTTTCTATTTGAGCTCCAAATTAGTGCTTACATCCAAAACTTCCCACAATTCTCGGTAAACCAAACAAATCAAAAACGGATCCTCGTAGGAACCAGCAAATCTAAATCCCCAAATCCTAAAAACTCAAAAAAAAAAAAAAAAACCCTCCATTTTCTTCTCTTTCCCCACACTTTCTCACCAACCAAACACTTTCTCCCTTCTCCATCGCTAAATAAAAATAAAAGGGGTGGGGGGTGGTGATGGGGAGGCGTCCCCACCAATCCAAAGCATCCACTCAAACAGGCAAAACACGTCGGCTCCGACCCGAATCACCGCCTGGCCAATCCGAGAACTTCTTCCAAAAAGAAAGCGCCAACGAGGCAATCAACACACCGATAACATCAGCAACACCGTCTCTGAAGGAGGCTCCGGCGGAGGGGAAGAGGCCAACGTGGTCGGCGGCCTCCTTGGCTGCGCCCGCTAAAAGAGACAGAATGGATCCTATCCTGATTGAATGGGTCCGGAGAAAAGAGTACCGGGAGCAACTCGCTAATGCAGAGAAGAAAACAGTGAGTGTAAAACAAAAGAGAAAGTGGTACAGCTTGTCCCGAGCTAGCCAAGGATCTTGGTCGATACTGTCGTTGTTGCTGTTGCTGTTGTTGTCGTCCATCGCGACATTTTGGACAAGAATTAGGGAAGCCGTTAGGTTTAGCGACTTTTGAAACAACAGACTGTACTCTTTTCGAGTCTCACCTTGGTGGGTCAGAAGCAAGAATATATAAATTTCATACTTTTATTCTATTTTTATTTTTGAAATTTTTAAAAATTATTTTTATTTAATTATATATTTAAATATTTTAAATTATTTATTTAATATTTTAAATTTTTTATTTATGTTTTAAATATATTTAATTTTTATTATGTGTTTTAATTTTTTTTAAATATTTTAAATTATTTTAAATTTTATATTAATTAATTTAAATTTTATATTAATTAATTTAAATTTTATATTATTATTTTAAATTTTATATTAAAAAATATATAATTATATATATTTAATTATTCTTAAATTTTTATTAAATAATCTAATTTTTAGACATAAAATTATTTTTATCAAAACGCCCATGTTGTCAAAAATCTAAATAAATTATGAAAATCTAAGCAAATCATCAAGTTCATGAACCATTGATGAAAATTCTCAACAAATTATTTGTCAAATAACTCAACAATTTATTCAAATTTTCAAACAATTCTTTCAAATTTTTGACTAGTTATTGAGATTTGTAGTTAAATTTTCCTTAAAAACAATTTTGAGCCTTGGGCCATTTTATAAAAAGGAAAACGTTTGAATTTTTTTTTATATTGTTATTTTTACCATTCACAAATATTTGGGTTGTTAAGGAATTTACCATTATCAATTTGTTTATTTCTTTTGTTTGAATTGGTATTTGAATACAAAGCCTTCTGAAATAATGCAAAATGGAATCTCATCCACATAAAGATAATGGTATAATTTAACATTAATAGATAATTAAAAAACTGAAAAATGAAAAACAAAACATAAATTCAATGTTCAAATGATTAATACCTTGCACTCACAATGAAGAAGAGTTGAAGAAAACACTAGGACAGTCTAGGAAATCAGCAAGCTTCATATATTTCCCAGTAGAAAAAGATAATACCAGAGATGATGTTAACAACAGAACAAACAAACTCACTAACTTGATCTTACTTTTACTGGTAAGCAAACCTAAATTGGGGAAAAAAAATAATAAGATATCTCAAAATTGGGTTAAATGACACTGCAGGTCATTTGAGGGACAAACGATATGTAAAACTACAAGGATAGTGCTAATTCAAGGATTTCATCTTCACAATTGCTTCAAAGTAATCTAAATGCTAATTCATCTTACTGATTAATTCATTGATTTGCTCCTCGCGATTTCCTGCTTCTCCGCCGTCCTTGAATGGTTGTTTCTTCCCTAGCAATCCTCCTTCTGGCTTGTTTAGTACAAGAGGTCCGAGAAATTTGAGGACCTCCTTAAAATGAGGACCAACATTAGCAATTTCCTGTACTATATCCTCAATACATATGATGCCATATTTCCCCAATGTCTGCCGAGAAACAATGAAGAAAAATGTTAGTAATTACAAAAATCTGATAACGAGGAAGGAGCAAGATTGCATCATAAATTAAGCAAAATTTATACAATACCTGTTCAATAATGTTATTATCAGTCAAGGGAATTTTTTGTCCCCCAACATTTGCATACCCCTTCTTATAAATCAGCTCCTTTATATTTGTCAGATTGGGATATCTACAAAAACAAGCAGAATAGAGACCTTAAATTAATTGTCAACACAATAGGTACAATGTTAGGGCAACAAAAATATGTGATACAACACAAAAGGGCTGATATTCCTAAAAGTTTTAACAACAGGGGAATAAGCATGAACCCCATCAACCCATGGAGGTTAGAATCAATTAATGTAAAGTGATATTCCTACAAAAATCCAACAATAACACTATCTATATGTCTTACTATGTGACATTTATACCCATTACTTACATTGAGACTAAAACAAATGTTTTTCTGCACAGGGAAATTCATAAACAAAATCCATAGCTACAGATTCACAAGAAGAATCTCACATGTCATGAACAAGCGCTCATGAATTATATAAGGCTCACTTCTCTTCCTTGAGATAGAATATATTCATGTCCTCCTTTGTCTATTAAAAGTATGCAAACTTTTATATTCAAATACACACCCAATCCAGGAGGTAGCTTAGCCCAATCAGGCAAATGAACACATTCCAACTTTCTCAAACCTATCCAAACACAACCATCAATAGAGATAACTAAAACCCAAACCAACACAGATTCCAATAAGACCAGCATGCCATTAACCAAACTTCAGTCTACCTTAAGCATAATTTGAGCACACTTCAAAGGAAGTAAATCTAGCTAGCATGGGTAATACTCAAATTGTTTTCACTTGTTTCAACCACTATGTTGAGGAAGGCTTCAAAACCAAGGAAACACTATGTCTGATGCGAACCTCCAGAATAAGCAAACTAAAATCAACATTGAATAATCAACCAAAAGTAGGCTTCTTAAGCCTGGACAGTAAGCTGAAGAAAAATACATAAATAGTCTCTAGTCCCGAAAAGGAAGCGTTCAATAGGAACACAAGGAACCAGATTAAGAAATATATGTGAGACCTGAAACAACTCATTTCTTATCCCAGCAATAAGCTTATGCTATAGAAGGAAAGTGATCTTAAATGACTTATTAAATAAATGTACGAATGAATCAAGACAATGACTACATCAAGCCAAAGGAAACTAGTCGAGTTGTGGAGTATGCAAAAAAATTCCATTGTAACTGCCAACTAAATTAATCATAAACTCATAGACAATCACTCGAGGTTCCACATCATGTAAGCCTGTGAGTATAAACTGTGCATTTTGTACTTTGTTCTTATGCTAACAGCTAGAGGATCATATTACAAAAAAAATAAATATTTACGTATAAAGCAGGTCTCTCTTACCCATATGTGACATATGGCTCCACCTTTTGCAGCACTTCTAGTTTACCTTCAGTGGCCCGGGCAAAGACACCACTGAAGATTCTCCTCAATCTTAGCTTGTAGAGAATCTTCCTAGTTTTTGGGTGCATGTCACTTGTGCTGAAATAAACAGAAGAAACAGAAAAGTTAACAGTTTAAGGCCAACAATATTTGGGGAAAAGGCCATAAAATATAACCTACCCTTGTATGCGTACAATAAAGAGCAACTT
>CP135548.1:4074583-4094457 GCA_032402905.1 Khaya senegalensis | reverse complement strand
CGAGGATCTTAACCCACCCGGTTCAATTGACGAGGGGCAAATTCTCTGCAATAGCCCAATCTTACATTCTTAACATCAGTTACAATAAAGGGCATTTCAGTCACAATCGTACAACTATTTTGGCATGAACAAGTAGATCAACGCCGGAGGATTGGATTTGTCTGTGATAAATGAATTAGGGATTACGCAATCGGCCGAATTGCCTGCTGTTGTGTGAGAGCAGCAGACAATCTGTCTTCGTCTCCAAACTAACGTCTGATTTGTACGTTATATTTAATCAACGAGTAGTTTTCCAATACAATCATATAATTGAAAAACGAATTTTCAATTTTTTTTGAGAGATCGATCTGTGTTTTAAGCATGGATGTGCCTAGCTCATGGGACGCTTTACGCAAACAGGTTCGATTTCTGTTGTTGTTTCTTTTCTGTTTCAGATTTTATGTTGGTTTTCGTTTTGTTAGGAGAGGGAATGTCGAATTGTTTTCGGTTTTTGCCTGTTGTTTATGATTTGAAGCAAGAAATCGGTGGTGTTATTAATTTTTAACCGATTGATCTGTTCAATTATGGTTTTCTATGAGACCTTAGGCTGGTAGGTTGGATAATATTTTTGGAAATGGAAGGTTTAGGGATTGTGAATGAGATTTGGATCTGATTCTACCTACCTGTGAGATCGTTTTGATTGTTGATTGTGAATTATTGAAGACTTCGAATTTCTTTATCTTGTGGCTATCAATTTGGACCGTTCAGATATCATCTTACCTGCAACCAGGAACAAATCCATGCCACAATGCTCTTATGGATTTCGTATTTTGCTTGATAAAAGTTGGAAGGCATCTTGAAACTGTATAGGACCTCAAGTCGTTCTTTTGGTACGAAGCTTCTTATGCAAATGGAATGAGGATTGTTTGCAAGTCGTCTAACTGATAAGAAGTTCAGGATTTTAACTACAGAAAATGCGTTGTTCAATTTTTTTTTTTTTTTTATAAGTTGTGAATTTAACAACTTGTCTATCTAACACAATTGTAGTTGGCTTTGGGCTTTACAATTTGCTTTGACATTAGAGAGGAGCATTGGATATATCCTTTGGTTTATTAATATTTCTACTGCCAACTTGGGACTTGGGTGATATGTACTAATATAACACAAATAATACTCTGTTTCCCTTTGGTTTTGTGTGTCCTTATGATAAGTGATATTGTGGTTGGAGCACCATAATGACTTAGCTCAGATACCAGTTTTAACAATCTAACCCATCTATTGTAGATATTGTTATCTTTGGACTATATAGGCTCATAGTTTTAAACACATTTACACTAGAGAGGGATAATAAAGTTCCCGACGGAGAACTTATTTGACACTTTGAATTTCCTGCTTCTTCAATGACATGAATCTTAGTAGGATGACAAAAAGCTTGGACAAATAATATGATATTTAATGGCCTAAACTGGTTATCTGATTGTTGTTGCTATAACCTTTGAGTATGTCAATTATAAAAGAAAGTGATTTTAGTTCATATTTAGAGAAACTAAACTCACAATTCTTGGACATTGGGTAATTCATTAAAATGATTTAAAATTTCTTCTGAGAAATTCTTTTGTCACGACACAAATAATTTAGCTGCTACCTTTCATTTCTGATTCAGATTGGTTAAAATAAGGATGTGATTGTTTACAGTCAGAGACACCAGTGACACAAATCTTGGAGAATGAAAGTTTATTTCTTGGTAGAAATTGTTGTTTTTAGACATCTTCTATTGATTTAGCTCTTGCCTACCATTTCAAATTTGAATTGGATGACAAATTCTCTTTCTTGTCTATTGTATTTTATATATTTATACTTTCTTAGAAATAAAGCAAGTTTTCCCTTGTGTGCATATTTTGTTTATCTATATTTGCAGGCAAGAAAACTGGAAGCACAGTTAGATGAGCAGATGAATTCATATCGTAAGCTGGTTTCCACTAAGGTTTCTATAAAGGCTGATGCAGCAGAGAGTGATCTTGAATCTGGGATGGATCGACTGCTGAAACAGCTACAGCAAGTAAATGTACAAATGCAAGATTGGGTGTCA
Source organism: Khaya senegalensis (assembly GCA_032402905.1). Taxonomy (NCBI): domain Eukaryota; kingdom Viridiplantae; phylum Streptophyta; class Magnoliopsida; order Sapindales; family Meliaceae; genus Khaya; species Khaya senegalensis. The sequence continues at coordinate 4,092,389 of CP135548.1, read as the reverse complement.
TCAGGAGGATCTGAAATGGTTTCTCATACTTTGACTCGTCATCAGGAAATTCTGCAAGATCTTACTCAGGTATTATGGCTTCTTAATTAATGTTTGGAAGGTGTAACTGGGCTTGACTAACATTCTATTTCCTGAATTGTGTACTTTACCCTTAAGCCCCTGTTTAAAACTTTACATAAATACGTTTACTTGCTTTAATGCACCATGTGTCTTTGAAATGTCTCTGGAGTTCTTGGCCTTACACTTTATTATATTTTTCTAGTTTATAGCCAAGATCAGTCAATTTTTTTTCCTCTTCCTGTTGTTGTTGGCTTTTAAGTTTACATGTTGTTAGAGCCCGGAATTGAACTTCTGGTACTTTTATATTTGATGTTTAATCTAGCCCCTACACTGTGGTTGGCAAACTGATGCATTCTTTTCATTGGGGAGAAGTGTAATCTGGGAACCATTCTAAACTTCTTCTTAGATCTATTGACACTTTCTCTTTCTCTCACATTTTTTCCCATATTTTCACAACATTTGTGCATAGTCTAGTTTATAATTTCAGAATCGGTGCATTTCCATTCACTAAGTGACCTACCGGATTTGCTCTTGACTTCATTTTATTTCTTGTTGCCCTTTTGTATTCTTTTGGTTGGATTTAAAATTGAAGAGTACTGATGATTGTCACCTGTTGAATATCTCATTTGGAACTCACCAATTTTTAATTGTGACTTAAGGTGTGGTGTAACAGCTTCTCTAAATTACCTATTTACTTTGCATCATTAGACTATTGATAGGATACCAACTTCTTGTTAGACATAATTGAAGTGCAGGAGTTTTATCGTCTCCGCTCCAGCCTTAGAGCTAAGCAAGAACATGCTTCACTGCTTGAGGATTTCAGGGAGTTTGATCGGACGAGATTAGATTTGGAAGATGGTGTTGGTTCTCCAGAACAAGCTCTCCTTAAAGAGCGTACATCTATTAGTCGAAGTACGGGTCAGGTAGGTAACGGTAAAAATAGTACTAATTTTTGATATTACAATGCTTTCTCTTATTCCTTTTGAAATGATGCTTTAAATTCATATGAGATTGGTGGATTCAAAGTATAACCTGCTTGTAAAATTGTATTGTGACACCTTTTAGATCCATGCTTACTGTGTCCTGTGCAGAACCTTTGGTACCAGCGCTACTGAATATATAAAATAGAATTTAGTATAGTTTGATACAAATGGAGATGAAATTTTTTCATGTAATGTACACTTGCACAGACATGGATTAGTACGTATATTTACTGAAACTTATGAAGATAGAATGTTCATGTTGGTATTAGGTCTTTTCATTACTTTAAATTTTAGATGTAATGGCTTGCATATCCATGTAAGTACTCATCTGTTTTCCTTTTTAAAACTGAATGAAGCAAGGGCTTCCATTTTTTTTTTCCTTCCTGGTTAAAATGTCTAAAGCCAGTTGAATATTTCTAACCATTCTTGAGAGTTTGACTGTGCAAGTTGAACAAAAATATGGGTAGTTCTTTTCCATTACTTGCATTCTTAAATTGCGGTTACGCATGTGGATTTTGAGTAGAAAATCAATTTGTGTGGCACCGAAAGCACTTCTTTTTCTTAACATGAAAGGAAAATCAAGTTTTACCTTGAGCTTTGAAATATCCTTTACAAGAGGTAAGGCTAACTTTGAATTTCTGATTTTGAAGTTTGAGAAAAGGGATTTAGATGTCTAGAATAATCTTACTTCATGCTGTTGGAATATCTGGGTTTTTCTATCTTTATCCAAATTCATGACATATTGAATTTTTGTTAACTTGTGACTGTAAAATGAACATGAGAAGGTGGTATTTCAAGTTTATTCCTGACAGTTTCAATTGAACGGAAGGTTTTTATTGTCTCTCAACTGTCTGGCCTGGCATTTTTTTGTGCACTATGTAACCTTCTTCTCCACTGTTTTATTTATTAAGCTGAAATCAAAATTTGCTCTTCCAAAATGCTTTTATGTAGCACTATCTACATGGAACATAAAGGAATTTTCTTTGAGGAAATCAGTTTTGGTTTGGAGCACCATCTGGAAGTTTGTGTCATCTTCTCATATGTAGTGTCACATAGGAGCATTGCTTTAGTTTATGAGGATATTCATATCCTTTTTTGTAAAAGAGCCCATGCCTTCTTGGTTGTTAGAATTGGACCGCGTGAACTCATATATTTGTTCTGTGGTGGTTCTGCTGATATAGGCTTGAGATGTAATGAAAACTTTTGTTCTAATTTTTTTTTTCTTCCCTGTGCTTGTTGTTCAATATAAATTGATACTGCTGAGCGGGCATTATGACCATTAGTAACATGCTTTTCAATAAGTGATGGCAATAAGGTGGATTTGCAATGCTGCCACCAATTTTAACCATAATACACAAGTATGGATTCTGATGAACTAAATTAGTATATTCCTCTCTGTATTTGACAAAATATAATATGTATGGGAAATTATAGCTATGTAATCTGGAAAAATATATTTTCTCTAAAAAGTTAATAAATGATTGGTACAGGGAGTGTTGTGTGGATACGGTTGGTTTTGATTTCTACTGACATGCAATGTTTACCCCACATATTAAGCTTAGAAATTTTTTAGTGAGTGGTGTGCTTGGTGGAATTTGTGCAGTACAGAAGGTTATCAAGGTTTTACAAGAGTAGCATATTTCTCATCTTTGTGGCATTCATCATATACAATCATCATAAGTACTACTTTGCAGTTAAAGACATTATTTACAGCTAGAAATATCAAAGACAACTTGGATTTCATTATTTAATTTTTCTTCTATAATGATATGGAGTCATGAAAGTAAGAGTTTTTGTATTGCCATGTTGGTAGCCAGCAGCTTGGTACCTGGTCAAGATTTAAAATATTCTATTTCACGGTCAATGGTATTCCTTTTAATAGGAGCAAATGTAATCATGGTTGTGATGGCAGTCTTAGACCATTTCAATTTGTAGTACTTTTCAGATAGAACCTCCCCTATTTTTAGATTAGCAAATGATATTTTGTGCTGCAGTAATTTAATCTATTTGTCAATGTATTAACATGGATAAGTTAAAGAAACTTTCTCTATGGATTAAGATATATCAAAGAACAAAGTGTGAACTGTTTCTAATTTTCGTCCAAAGCTTGTCATCAAAGTTGCCTGCTCATATTCTGGTATTGCAGATGGATTCTGTGATTTCGCAAGCCCAAGCAACTCTTGGTGCATTGGTTCTTCAACGTTCTACATTTGGTGGTATCAATTCAAAGCTCAGCAATGTTAGCAGCCGCCTACCCTCGGTATGAACTCTTATGACGTGGTCTTCATATTTTGAATATTTGCCCAATGGTTGTGTGCTACTTCATAGCGCTTGTTTGGGTTGCCCATGAAATAGAATTCTATCTTTTTGTTTTGATAGTTGTATTCACTTTGAAGAAAGAGTTAAGTTGTTTGAGTAGTGGATTTACAGATGAGAAATAAAATTTCCACCCCAAATTATAATAAATGGCGTAAACCAAAATGGTAATTTCTTTTAAATCTTAAAATGCAATGCGTGCTCGCAAAGGAAATAAAGAAAGAAATGTTTCATGTAAATCTCATGGCAGTAAAGACGGCAAAACAAAATGTAGTGTTCTCTTACGGTTCTAAAGCCCCATTAGTGTACATTTTCACTTATTGTTAACCTCTTGCTGTATTGAACTGTTTCTGCTGCTTCTATTAATTGATTTACTATTTTGACTCAATGCAGGTAAATCAGATTCTTACATCAATCAAGAGGAAAAAATCTATGGATACAATCATACTTTCTCTTGTCGCATCTGTGTGCACGTTTCTAATCCTTATCTACTGGTTGACCAAGTGAAATCATGACAGCAATTGTGTTTTAATTTGTGTTGGTTTAAGGAGGGCCGGGATTCTTGCGTTGTTCTATCATTAAATGTTTCTAGTAAGTAGCGAAATATGTTTCTCATTCAATCTATGTAACAGTGTGGACTGACCTGGTAAGGGTCAGCTCCACAGATGTATAGACAGATACATATTAAGCGAAAGTCTCAGGCATAAGAAGCTGCTATTTTTAATACTCATTTGTTTTCTGTAAAACAGGGATTGCTTATGTTACACGTACTCAAAAGAGATATAGAATAATGCCATATGAGACAAAATTGTTGCAAATTTGAGATCTCTGTATTCTCTATTTCCTTTATTTTTTTAAAAAAAATTAAAATATAATTATTATTTATTGATTTTTAGTTTTTTAACATGTTGGGAGGAAAAATTGCCATTTTTAGAGGCTATGTACATATGATGGTATTCGATTCTGCACTTAGAGAATCTGATCTATGCAGCATCGTTCATGCATGTGTAAGATGGTTTAATACTTCGTTGATAACCCAGATGAAATTGAGACTTACTGAAGTATTAATGATACGGTAGTAATATTTGCTTCTCTAAGCATGTTAATAGTGCATTTGTCTTCTTCTTGTTTATGTTTTATTTTGTTCTCTAATTTTGTTTTGGCATGCTTGAATTTAGTCACGTGTAACACAACCAAAATCATGAGTTAACTCTATCCTACTTATGTTGATGGGTATCTCTAAAATTAAATTTCCTATTAATGTAATTTAAACAAAAAAAAAAAACCTGATAGATACCTGTGTAAGTTGACAAGTAATGGGGTTCTTTTTTTTTTTTTTTTTTAATCACTATATTTATTTTTAAATATCACATAAAGAATAAGATTTTATCAAAATTTCAAATATATTGAAAAATTTTTATAATTATACTTTATGTAAGAATAATTTTATAAAAATAAATATGGTTTTAATTTAAATTAGTTATAAATAAAAATAAATTTTATATTGTAATAAATTATAATTTTTTTAATTCTTATTTAAAAAAATTTGTTTTTATATAATAATAATTTGTCTAATATTATAAAAAATATATGTATGTTATATTAAAAAAAATAGAATAAAAAACTAATCTAAAGTTTTTGGGATAATTATTTATTATTTAGAGTTTTTATAATATTTTCAAACTTATGAGTATGTAATAACTTATTAGTATAACACTTTCTCATTTAACTCAAAATGCTTCTAATTTTTTAAATATGTTTAAAGTTTTTTAGTATCATTTTCATATTTTACCCTATATAAATTAATTAATTGGTATTTATTTATATTAAAGATAATTAAGTCACTTGTACTAATAATAATTAAGGATAATTAATTAAAAATAATAATTTTTTTAATTATATATTTTCTTTTAAATTATAGTGTTCTCGTAGAAATAAAATTAATTTAGTTAACATTCCGATTTGTAAAATTCACTGGGCGGTGATGATCCAAGAAGTGGTAGGGCAAAGATATGCTAAGCCGACATGATGGTGCATGTGCATGCACACAAGAGGAATATTAACTTGTGCTAAATTTTGAGTAGTAATCAACATCCTTTGAACTTTAATCTAATATTTGAGATAGTGATAGAAAAAGTCTATTACTTTCTCTTGAAACAAGTTCCAAGCAAGCAAAAGCAACTGATAACATAAATACAATGCAGACAGAAATCTAACAACAAGATTTGTGGTCCAATTTGATTTAGACAAAGCGAGCCAAACCCCAACAAAAACTATGGAATCACATTGGCTTTGGCATTTCTTTTTAGCGCAATAGACAAACAAAGCAAATAAATTGCAAAAGCATATGCAAATTTGTTACTGAGTGCACTCATAATCAATGACATTTGATGTCTTTTTCTCCTTCTCTTCCCTTCTCTTCTGTTCTGTTTCATATGCTTATCTTCAAAACACTCTGTGATATCATGTTACTCTCGATAAAATAATTCATAAAGTCATGAACAAGCAAATAGGACTTCCCTGTGAGAGGGCATCTAATAAGGCCCCTCTCCACATCGACTTTCTTCCTCTAGTACTTGTCGGCCACATGTCGCTGTCCCTAGGTGTTTCATCACTGCAAAACAACAAACGACACGTGGGATTCTCCTATTGGATTTTCTAAGTTCAACTTTTGATTGTCCAAAAGGGGCTCTCATTTGGACCCATCCCCACCCTTAGTGCACCCACATATAAACAACAATGCTATTTTTTGATTCTTGGTGTGGAAGACGGTTCTTTTAACTTCACTTTTCAATGGTCTAAAACACAGTAGATATCAGATTTTCTCAAGTCATCACTGTGACGCAACAGTTTGTGGGCTTCAAACTGGACAAAGTTGGTGAGTTTCCCACTTTGTTCTACTGGAAAGAAGGTAAAAAGAACCCTAGTTTTTAAGAGTTACCGAAATAATGTTAAATACAAGAAGGAAAGAGCGTGAAAACGTTTCTTTTAGACTTTAGTGGAGTGCATAGTTGTAATCTTATAAGCTGATTCATTGATCATACTTAGCAGGATATGTACATTCTTTTGCGTGCAGGCGTGCGATGACAATAATTTATGTTTCTCTCGTTCACAAGTTTTATTCTTTTTGATTTCGATTACTAGTTAGTGTTACCTTAAATCCTAGGCTGAAGCTAGTAAGTTCATGAGTAGTTTTCATAGGCAAGGCAACCCCACCATCGCCTTGCCTTTGATTCCTCATCAGATTATCAAATGAAACCTCGGACAACTATATTGCATGCTGCCTGCCTTCTCAATGTTTTGAAACATTGGCCTTTGATTTAATGCACACCTTTCATTTTGGATATGTAAAATGATGAGGTTACCACAATTATATACCATTATTAATTCAACTTGCAATTCCAAAAGTCAATGTTTCCACCCACTAACAAAGTAATGAATGTTCTTATCTATTCATAAAAAATAATTTTATTGAATTTTTTTCCTTCTAGATTTTACTCAAAATATGAATATATTTAATCTTATTACATGTTATTTATGCATTTTGATTAAAAAGATAATTTGAGTTTAACTATTTAAACCTTCCTGTTATTTCTTCAAAATATTTTTAAAGGAATAACAACATTATAAAAATATCCTTTTAAAGTAATTATAAAAATAAGAATATGTTTTTATTAAATGTAAACGTTCATAATATAAATTTGAATATAATTATTAATAATTTAAAACTAAATTATGAAGAATCGTGTACAAATAAGCATGCAAATGTTTGCACTAAAAGACAACTATATCGATATATTAATATTAAATAATTGTATAAAATATTTTTGAGAATCTTTTGTTTCTTTGGTTTAAAGATTTGGTTTGCTCGACTTGTTTCTTAATCACATGTGAACTAGTACTACTTTTGTTTCTTATCTTTTGTTTTATTTTCATGCAAGTATTATAACCTATCATGCTTAAAATGTATAAAACGACAAGTGATTAAGATAAACCTCCATTAAGGAATTAATTTAATCATTAAACAACTAATTCCAAGTTCACAAGTCCATATCAAATCTTGTAATATTCTTTTTTTTTTTTTTCACATCAAATCTTATGTCCTATTACACAATTATAATAGTTCCAATCATAGACCTTAAAATCAATTTAATTAAATAAATTGTCAACATTAGGCACCTAAACCGCGTGTACGGAAATAATTAACAAGTTAATCAAAGAGTATTATAAGATTTGAGAGTTTGATTTAGGCAAATAAATCTTGCCCCATGCATGTGAGTTTGACTTGCTATAACAATGTGTTGTAATGTATTTGCTTAATCCAAAATTAAATGTTAGTTAGCAAATGCTTTTCATAGCAGCAGAGAAAAGCAATTTTAATACCTTATTGCCTAGAAAGTCAAAGAACTGTCCAATTGCAAGAATTATGAATAAATTTTATTCATTGAAATCAATAAAAATAATGTGATCAATAAAAATTTATAAATAAAATATAATTTATAAAAATGATAGCAAACGAGTTCACATATTACCTCGATTTTAATATATAAGTTTGGGAAACAACTAATATACTTGAGATATATCTTATATTTCTTAATATAAAACTTGAAATTTGAAATATAAAAATTAAAATAATTAACATAAAACATAAAATACATATAAAAAAAATTTGAAATGCTGAAAAAATTAAAATTAATTAACGTAAGAGTTAAAAATTTTAAATAAAAAATACATAACATGTATTGTAAATAACCCCACAAATTTAATGCTAGTATTTTATTGATTCTTACTTTTGTTAATTAATTTTTATTATATTTCTGTAGTCCTTTAATCTTATTTAAGTAACCTCTGATCTTTCCTAAATTGAATGCAGACACAAGTTACTCTTTACTTGTCGCTTTCCATTGTAGAGGAGAGAAAAATATTCAAGCTTAAGGGATGGTTCTCACTGATCTATCAATAGTCAATGGATTATTTTTGAAGGAAATGTGAAAGATTGAAAAAACAAAAAGGTGGGGGAAAGAAGAAAGATACTAGTAAAAGAAATTAGAATGATATAATTATTATTTATGCTAGGATTTAACAGATTCTTATTGTGGCACACAAAGAAAGGTGGATGTGATTGAAGGACAAATATAATGTAATTGGCCATATGTTATGATTATTATATCTTTTCTTATGAAATGTGGAAGCTTACCTAACATCTACAATGGTAATCTCAATTATATGTGCATGTTCCCGATTGTATTGCATTCAAAATAATCAATTTGAAAAGAAATTTATTAGTCATAATTTGAGTTTAAAATTGATAAATAAGTTATTATTCAATAATTTGATTAAAAATAATCTAATTTTGTATTGATATTGAAAAAACAAAGTTAAGATAACTTTTTGAAAATGGATTATTTGATAATTTGATTGCGTTAACTAATTAATTCAATTGCCGACAACAGTGTTGTTGCCATTGTCAGATACGAAAATGATAATCGTAAGATGATGTTGCCAATATCATCAATGAATTTAGAATTATCCGATCTACTCAATCAGGGAGTATATTTTGTGATCCAAATTTTCTTCTTAGCAAGTTTTAAAAATAGGGTTTCCAGGTATGAATTCTTTTTAAACAAGCATCATCTTGCTTGTCATGACTGGTGAGGAAATACTTCATGTCATGGTTTTGAAAGTGAAAAATGGCCAAGAATTGTCTTTCGGAAATTACATCATGAACTTAATTTGTAATTGAAGACTTGAGCATCCAATCACTTTAGGAAAATAATGGGAATTTCTTTAATCTTATGAAATTGCTGAAATTTTAATCTAACAAGGTTATGATTTCAACATCAATAAACCGCTTTTAGAAAGCTAAGAGTTTCTTGAAAAACCAAAAGTGGCAAAATATTTAAGTTCACATTTCAGAATGAAATATTTGGCATTTGATTTCAACATGAAGGGATGGCTTGACCACATTAATGTACATCCCTCAACAAGGGTTGGTTTTTTTTTTCACATATTTACAAGTAACAAAAGTAATGCATGTATATAAATATTAACTTTCAATTCTTTTTGTATGTACCCTTTTATCTTTGTATTATAAATGAAATTGTTTAAAATACATTACATATTATATCTTATATCAATGAATGTAAAATTTAAAATAAAAAATAAAAAATTTTAAATAATTAATTTCAAATTTAAAATAAATAACATAAAAAATTTAAAACAAAAAATATAAAAGTGAAAATAATATTTAAAACATTAGGTTAGTATTTTAGAATTGAATACACTTTATGGTCAATGTATTGCAGTCAAAACAATTATTAATTTGTTGTTTGTGATTTAAAATAATTTATTTTTCATACTCAATATAACTAAGGGAGAGATCCTCTATAACTTGGTATATATTCAAATAAGAAATAATATAGTCAAGTTGTCTCCAAAATTATTACTACATGCTAGAAATTGTATTTGCTAGACAGTTATATAATGTCATAATTATCCTTTATTTTTGTGATTATATGATGAAATTGCTTGCCTAGATTCCACTTCATGGTGGCTTTTGCTGAGAATTTTGATCATGGTGTTTAATAATGGGATTGATATAAAAAAAAAAAAAAAAAAGAATAAAGAAATATTAGATGTACTTATAAATTAATAAAATTTTATTTTACATTTAACATTTTTCAAATATTTCAGACATATAAAATTGTTGAGAGGCATATTTTTAACCGTTCTTAATTAATATGACTTGTTAATAACAAATTAACAAAAATCATGCAAAATAAAACTCCGTTAATTTACACATGTATGATTTTAAAAAGATACAATAAAAATATTTTTTGCCTTGCTAATTAACTAGAGTTAGTAATACAATGTCAACAAATTTGTAATACAAATAAAAGGGCCAAAAGTTACTTTATACACATATTTAATTGATATGCTAGAGGCATTTGTGACTTCATTCAATACCAATCACAATATCCGTAAAAAATATTACTCAATCAATTACAAAATATTCAGAATTAGGGTCAATTACATTAAAAATTACTTTAATTATTATCATATATAAAAGTATGTGTAATGAGGAAGCTTAATCAATTGTAGTAGAAATTCAAAATGTAAAATAATAATGTGTAGTTATGATTATTACATGAATGAGATTAAAGTTGATAGAGATGTTTGTTGTGCATGTAATTGAGCATAAATAATTGCTGATTCAAGACAGTTAATTGTCAGTAAGCTGATTAATTGGACCCACACTCCTAATTAAATCTCAACCTGACTAATGATCCCAAACTTCAATCAACATTTATTAATTAATTATTTCTCACATTTCCTTAGTTTCATTAATCTCCATCACTCATGCCCACCCCATTTTTTTATCAAATATGATAATATGATTGACCGTAATTTCTGTATGCATCTAATTGTTTTCACCATGAAACTTCATCATCCATCGCCAGGGAAATTAGTTTATCAAAATTTAATATAGATAATATAAATCTTGTTATAAAATATTAAAATAAATAAATAAATAAATAAAATATCGTGTTAATGTATATCAAGATATTTGTTACGATTATTTATAACAAATATTTTGAGATAAAGTCTTAAATATGTAATATTGTACACCATATGTGATAAAATTTTATTATTTGAACGTATTAATAACATGATAACTACTTTCCTTGACTTATTCTTATTATTGAGAGACAATAGATATTGTAGTAAACTTGAGTCACATCAAGCAAATTTATCCAATTTATTTGACTTATTGTCACATAATATTGCAAGTATTCTTCGAGTAGTTCATTCACCTTTTCTATTTGTTCATCAGTCTGGGGATGATTAGGACTAGAAAACTTCAATTTTATTCCCATGAGATTGAAGACATTATCTCGGACTTTCATTTAATTAATATGCATGCTTTAAAATTTTATTGTTTGAACTTACTTATAACATTATATACTAGTTTATACTATTATTTAATTAATAAAAGGGATGAATATTTGTAGAACATGGCAACATAATTATAGAGAAATACTAGGGACAACTTGGACAAGTTAATTTATGTTGCTAGAATGAATACTATATTGCAAGCAGGATAAGGATAGGAATGAAAATGTTACTATTGAAGATTCTGCAAATCCTTTTGTTGTGAGTTTAAAACTTGTACAATACCCACAACTTTTCTAGGACAAGTCCATTCTAAGCCAACATAAGCAATTCTGGAACCCACAAAAGCAAGAGATTATTTTATGTTGGATTTCATTTGTATAAAGTTACAGCTAGCCTTAAATAACAAAAAAGGTGTAAACTCAAAGACAAGAATTGTAAAAGAGACAAGAGTTGGAAGACAAAAAGGAAAATAAAATAAAAATTCAATGGGGTATATGCAAAAGAAAATTGTACATGGGTGTTCCTCATGAGTTCCAATCAAAATGTTTGATTACTAACAGTAGAAAAGCACTACAGTCTAGGGTTCCACAGTATTCTTCAATTTAAAGCTCAGTAAATATAAACAGATCGAATGAATTTTAGGTATAAAAGGAATTTTCTCTCTGAAAAAGGTCTTAATCTGCAAGTTTTACTATATTAAGACTTGGTAACTGTAAAACAGTTGTATAAAAGCTTGAATGATTTCCATACATAGGACACAGCAGCATTTATTACCATATCAGCATAACATTTTACCTCTCTTGCTTTTAAACCTAAACTCAATTAGCCAAAAGGAGAAAAGAGACCCAAATTCAATTCATTCTCTAGTACCATATTCATCGAATGGAGCCTCCAAGATCAGCAGCAGAACAAGCTTTCTCTGAAACTTCAAGCATCATCTCAGTTTCAAATGCTCCTCAACCATCCCTAAAATCTCCTGTTACTAAGGGGAAACAGCCTGTAAAAGAACGCCAAAAACTCCAACAAGACCACGATCTTGTGTTGGATCTAAGCCTCTCTAACAAGGATTCGCATCGGGGGTCGAAGCAGGAACTCAATCTCATCGATTATTTCAACCCAAATTCATCAGAAGATTCGTTGGAGCAGAATAATAATAATCATCAAGGTAATGAAACCGAGCCTAGAGTATTTTCATGCAACTATTGTCAAAGAAAATTTTATAGTTCACAAGCACTTGGGGGTCACCAAAATGCGCACAAAAGAGAGAGAACACTAGCAAAAAGAGGCCAAAAAATTAGCGCTTCCTCTTTTGCTTTTGGTCATCATCCCAACACATACACAAACAGATACCCTAGTTTGTCTTCTCTTCCTTTGCATGGTTCTTACAACAGATCCCTTGGAATTCAAGTTCATTCCATGATTCACAAGCCATCTTTTGTACCATCAACAATAAATTCTTCATATCTTTATGGCGAAAACGGTTGGCCTAGACAACCTATTGATCAACAGCCAGCAATTGGGAGACTTTCTCAAGAGAATCTTCCAACAAATGCAGCAGCTGGATCATCATCCAGGAATGGTGTTGTAAGATTTGACAGTGTTCGAAAATTTTCTCCAGTAACTGAAGGAAATATCGGAGGATATTGGTGGGACAGTACTGTTAGTCCTTTCAAGACAAAACAGGATGATTTCCAAAAATTGGACTTGTCCCTCAAGCTCTAAGCAGTTCTTCTCATTTCCATTTTCTTGATTTTATTTTTCTTTCCCAGTTTAGTTGAATACTTTTGCTTTTACTTTTTTTTTTTTTGTATTAGTCATAGTTGCACCTTTTGTAAATACTGTTTGCTCACAGAAGATTCTGAGAGATTTTGCTTTGCAATTCTAATGTTAAAGTTTGCCAAATTTCCATAGGTTTGATGTTGGAACTTTGAAATATCATGTTTGAAAGTAGCTTAGAATTTCTTCCTTCTTCCCTTATGCTTACTCCAAAGATTAATATTATAGCAGGAAAAGAAGCTTGTCTTTTCCTCGTTTTCTTGGTAATTTCCCATTGCTTTTATTGCTTTTAGCCGTTCGATTAAGTTTGGTTTCATACGTTTCAACAATTAAAGATCTGGCAACTCTCATGTCTTCCTATACTTCATAATTACAACATATTGCATGATTGGATCAAATTTCAAATTTAAACAATAATATTAAATGTAATGATTAATTAAGAGAGAAAATTGATGCATTAGAGAATGACAAAACAGCATTCTTATTTCTAAACCTTTTTGATATCCAATGGTTCATCAATTCACTTTACTTGTCTCTTGGACATGGTCCACATTATATACACATCTGCGTACAAAATTTTTGCTTGTTTGTGTTTGTCATTACATCATGTGGTGGTTTTGTATAAGATTAGTACATGGTCCACTAAATTGAATAGAAATTGGATGGTTGTGATTGTGTCTCAATGACAACATTTTTGACCCACTAGCAGTTGAAGAAATTGACCATCTCCATTTCAAGGGTTAGGATCAAAAGATGGTGGGGAATATGAAATTGAAAGAGGTTGGCGTTGCATTAGCTAGTTATTAATTATATGTTAAAGTAAGGCAAATAATGAGTCTTTGCTATGCTATCACATCATTTCCCAATATTTTATTATATTGGTAAATCTTGATTTCCTTGATTTCGTTGATCTCTTACCTAAGAAATGCCCGTCATTTGGGTCCACCAAGTGGTGGGTCCAAATCAATGTGATGTAAACAAATTAGATCATATTAATCATATAATCCAGCATGATTTTCCAACAATCAAGATGTTAAAGTAACACAAATCTTATAATTATGACACTTAATTATCATGGAAATCTTGCATTAACATGGGGATGTGATAGCAATGGGTGGTAAGCGTGGGGCACAAAATGTTGAAATTGGAATAAGTAACCTGGGTTTTTGCCACTTGGAGGGTTTTTGTTGGGCTGTCCATTTCCTAGTGTTGGATTGCCTTAATCCTAGTTACATATTTTTCCACTAAATTATTTGGGCAAACCTTTCATTTTGCCTCTCGGTTAAGAAACAATTTAAAAGCAACAGTCAGAATGTGAAGCATGAAAAATGTCGTGCTATCATTTTAATTGCTGAGATTAGGTGAAAATTAAGGCCAAGAAGTGAAGTGGGAAGTGTCTTTTTTTGTCAAGATCTTATCATAATTAAAGAAGAGATTGATTGTCTTCATTCCATTAAAAAATTAGGCATTAGTATTTAAAAATCAATTAAAAAGCTTGTAAAAGATATACCCAAATCCAATGTACATCAGAAATAGTCAAATACACAAATGAATTACGTGGAGGCAACCAAGCTTTCATTATCAGAGTATTTATATTGATGAAAGTTTTACCAGCATTATAGAAAATATTTAATGAAAGCTACTAATGACAAAAATATATTCATAGAAGTTCTTTTCAAGTTAAAGCACTTTTAAAGAAAGCTAAAACACATCTATAGAAAGTATTTTAGATGTTCCTTGTTCAAAAAGCAGCTTTGAATACTCGTTTAAATTTTTTCTCCAAAATGCATTTTAAATGCTTTTTCACGTTTAAAAGTGCTTTTATTTGCATTAATCAAGCAACACAGCATGATACAAAAATAATTTTAACTATTTAAATGTACAATTAGCATCCTATAACAAACAATATTGCTCGAAGCTCTTAGGAGGAATTGAAGCCAGACTGTGTAACTCCCCCAATACAAGAAATCAGATTTCAATATATGTCAGACAAAATTCACATACAAGTTAAAATCTCCATTATACTAATGCAAAATTGTGTATAACAAGCATTGTCAATCAGAATATGGAACAAAAACAATGTCTATTTATTCTCAATGTAAGATTTGACAGTTTGCATCTATCTAATGAACTCAGTTTTATCTTTGTTCTTCATTTGTCCATGCAAGAACACAGCAAGGTCTTCATTTATATACCTCTTTCCTCCAAGAAATCATAAAGGGACTCCTGTAGCTCATCCTCCAATTCCCTGTTCAACAACACGACAAAGACCAATTAGAATTGCTTCAAAATCTACATCATTAAACACAACAAGCAGCACAACGCGCATTTAAAGGTCTCAAAAATAGAGGAAAATGTGAAAAGGTAGTGTTTTGATTCTCATGCCAATTCGTAAAAATAAGAGGGAATGGTCAGGACCAGTAACTATGGCCCCAAAATGGTGATTGCGGAACGGAAAACCCCATTAAACCTTTTCAGCTATCTCTCCACCCCACCTAACATGAGGGCAGTGCAAAACTTGCACAGCTAATTTCTAGGCAACCAGTAGTGTACACAAAGAAAATCAGTACAGACTGTCATGCTTGAATTCAGGGCCAAAATATGGCTGAGCAGGCATCTTATAATTCTCTCGGATGAATAGCTTGGTAATCTCTATGCTGTCTGGCCAAACTGAGCACCAGGTTTTGAAAGACCTCACCATCATCTTTGGAGATATTGACAATTAAGTTAATGTGATGCTGGACATCTTCACTGACACCAGGTATTGAAACAGGAAGGGATGCATTAAACATGGTAGCGTCAACTTTAATATCTCCCTTTTCTCCAAATTTTCTTATCAATCTAATCCACTGTTCACCTGGCAGGTCATGGAGCGTGAATGAATTAAATATGGTAACGGGCTGCAGTTAAGTTAAATATGGGTTAGAATCGAAATTATAACTAGGCCCAACAAAAAAGATACTAATGCTTCAATCTTCATATAGTTAGAATGAGTACAAGGAGAAAATTTAATTGGTGAGGCCGTATAGTTGTAACAAGCTCAGCCGAAAGAAGGCACTTGTTCTGCCAGCAACGGAATAGAGCATGAGCTTCCATGTAAATATCGATAAACATAATGGGAACCTATGCTTCATTCTGTTGCTAAGAAACCCTAGGAACAGAAAGAAGACAGGACTTAAAACCTCAAGATTTATGTCTACTTAGTTTTAGGTAATTAATTACGCATGAGCTAAGAGAGTTGCTTGGGATTCTATTTCAGTTAATTGCAACTAAATCAAGATAAATCCTTGACCTCCTTAACAACTTCTCGAAATCCCAAATATAAAATTGATTGAAGGGCTAGCCACTGAGAGAGGGTCTAATGACATGGTCCCTTATTTTCAGATTAGAGGATCAAATCACCTTAGAACTATCAACCTGGGATAACATAAACCTCAAGGTTTTACTTAGTTATTGTTAGAGTATGTCTTAAAAATCATTTGTGTTATTAGTTTTAAAAATATGTTTGTCATGTACATATTATATATATATATATTACTAAAAGAAAAAAAAATTTATTCACAAATATATGTCGTCTCCTTTATTTAATCATGCATATAAATAAAGTATATTTGTGAATTGTTCAGATAATTCATTTAATAGTTAAATGATATTATTAAAATTGTTCCCTACGAATGTGATATTAATTGGATAACGATATCACATAGTAGACATACTGAATGTTTTTAGTAAATATCACGAGATAATATTAGTGCAAGTAATGTGATGGCCACATTATTATAACATTAGTATGGAATAAATAGTTAGAGAACTATTAATTCGAATATGACTATATAATGATAAATCACATGGTATTGCATGTAGTCAATAATTTATCGTGTAATTGTATTATTGTGTGACATTGTCCTTTAACTTGAGACATTACTAACGAATCCGGTATAGATGCACGTGTTCATATGGTGAATAAGTACGAGACTAGTCACGTCTTATATGATAAAATTAGTTTGGTCACGTGTTGTTTACATTTAAAAATATGTGATGGTTAAAATAGGATCCGTTGACTTGATAAGCATAGGATCGAAGTTTTCGCTGACTCGATCCGGATTTGAATTTTCAGATGAACATCTATAAATGGTTGAAAAGTAAATCTTTAGTCAGAGTAATTAAATGTCACATGAAAGAGTTTTTGGTGATGAGTTCAGTGTATATAGATTAATGGTTCGTAATCTTATTAGTAAAGGGTTTTAACGTACCATGAACTCTAAATTGATTGGGATTAGACAACGAAATGACTGAACCCACATGGTATGTACAATTGAGATGGAGAATGATGAAGCATAACTTCATTGTGGATTAGAGGTTATGACACATTACTAGATGTTAACCATATAGTTCAATAAACCCGAAAGATTCGAAATAAGTTCACAGTTATTCTACAATGAACCCATATAGTCACACCAATAACTAAAGGTAATGAGAAACATTTGAAAGTGATAATATTATCAAGAACAAAAACTAGTACATTTGAAATAATATTTAGGTCAAAATAAATATATATTTGATATATATATATATATATATATTTATGAATTCTTTAAAGTATTTAAAGAATTTTTTTGAGTTTGTATGAAAATATAATTTATTATAAATTACATGGTTAAATTGATAATATTAATTATCTGAGGACCTAAATAAAAATGTGTAATTATTTCATAATTACACATTGGTTCATGTATATATACTTAATTATACTTTGATTAAAAGTTAGCCAAATA
>CP135548.1:4049829-4074083 GCA_032402905.1 Khaya senegalensis | reverse complement strand
TTAACGATTTTATTGTATAACCAAATAAAAAAAATTATTTTTTTTCTCCTTTTCTTTTTTTTTTTCATTATTCTTTTCCATTAACAATCCTTTAATCTTTATCAATAATAGTAAATTTTAAAGTAATAAACCATTGAGAAGTTAGATACACACTAGACAAATTCAAATCTAGGTGATTGTTATTTTTGATTATAAAATCATGGGTTGGTTTTGATTTGGGAAAAAAATAGATATCAACAATAATTTAAAGATACTCTTATCCACGGCCACAAAAAGAAAAAAGTTTTTCCTTTTAGACTAAGACTTAAAGATTCGAAATATTTTGAGTCTTTTAAGAAAAAAGGCTTCAATGTCTTCAAATGAATAGTGACTGCAGGGATATAACAAGGCTTCAATGTCTCTGGACATAATTGCATTCACTATTCAATGTCTCTCTACATAATTGCATTGACTAGGAACATTGCCTCTTTGGCGTGATACACGCTTTGAATGAGCAATAAACACGTGTATTCTTGTGGTTTTCAAGGTGAGCAACTTGTATTTTTAAGGTTTGTTTGAAAATGCGAAAGAAAAAAAATTTAGAATGCATAAATATACATAAGTATTTATATATTTTAATATTTTTTTAAAACATTTTGTAATTTTTTAAAAATATTTAATATTACTCATCAATTGTTTTAGTTAGTATGTAATTATGTATTATTTTATAAATAATTTTTAGTGCTAATTAAATTTAAAATTATTTAATTAAAATTAATAATCAAACACATGAATGATTAATACTTCTATTTTTATTTAGTACTTATGTAGCATTAATTAACACTGTTACTTAGTCATTGCAATTATATATATAGATATTGTCACGTGTAGACGTTGTAAATGTTTTATTAAATTTAATGAAATAATGTTGAAGCCAAAATTTAAAGATCAAATTAGTACACTAAATTTTTAACTTTTTTTTTTTTAATTTTTATTGATATAAACAAGAGAGGTGAGTAGAGAATCCCTTTTATGCCCCAAAAAATGCAATAAAAGTACTTAAATTTTTTAAAAAAGATAAAATATTATAAAATATTTTTTAAAATAATAAAAATTAAATTAAATGCTATTAAGATTTTTAGAATTGACATTTTGTGGAAACATATTTTGTTGCTTTTTTTTTATTACAGTAAACTAAATAATTTTACTCTTCATATGTAAATAATTCTAATTTACTAGTTATTTTAATTATTTTTAAGTAAAATATGAATTTTGAGCATAATTATAAAACTTACATTATCAATTCTACAACTGAAAATAAAGAAGATTTTTTTAAAACTAAGTATTTTAATTAGAAGAGATTTTTTCTTATTTAAAAAGATTTATTTTTTTTAATTTTAAAAAATAAAAATCTTCATTAGGTGAGAATTTGAGGAAATTTTTTTTAATGGTTAGGATTTACTATAAAAGTGTATTTATTTTAATAAAGGAAAGCCTTGAAATCAATGAAACAGAGATAAATTGAGTGTAATTTTTTTTCTTTCTCCTCTTCTTATTGTTTTATTTCTTCAAATTGTTTATATTTTCTTTTATGCCTTAAAGTAAAAATAACTTAATACAAATTATGAGTCTATAATTTTTATTTGAATAAATATAGATATTAGGTCTTTTAAATATTATTAATACATTTTTGATATTTTTATTTGGGACAGCTTGCTTTTGCTACTTGTATAGGCAAGTTAAATCACTTGCAAGGGGATCATTTGAGGCCTAACCTTTGCCTATCAATAAGGATCTTCATTTGTAACTTAAAACCTCAAACCATCCACTCAAAATCTTGTACAAAGAGTCTACATGTTGTGTAAATATTTTTTTGTACACTAATACTTTGTTTTTCTCCTACAAAGCACTCTCTTGTAGGTGTGGTCTTTTTTTTTTTTTTTTTTTTTTTTGTGTTTATTGCTATACTTAGTTTTTTTAGGCCTTTAATGTTTTCATCGATTCCCTACATGACAAATAAAGTTTGGTTAGTTAGTATCATAAGATTAAAACTAATTGAGCCCTGTATGGGTATTACCAAAATTAATGTCCTATGATAGTAAATATCAGAGCTTAACTTGTGGGTGATACCAGTTGGTATCATATCATGTTATACTCTTAGGCAACACCAAACCACACAAGAGAAACTATGGCTGCATTGTTTGATGTTTCTGCTAGCATGGAGGTGTCGTAATAGCAAGCTTACGGCTAAAAAGGATAATACATTCAAAATAAATGTAGTAAGTCTAAAGTGCCTCCTTCTGAATCTATTGAACCATTTGTTGTTACTTTGAAACATGCTGTGTCTATTATAGATTTTATCCTTGATAATCTAAACAACTATTTCGAAGACTTAAAGATGAAATATGTCAAGGTTACCAAGATCGTTAAGGAGTTTATTAAATAGTTTAATTATTCTTTTAAAAGAGAACTACTTTCTTTCTAGTAGGAAGTCACTAACATATGCAATTTCATAAAGGATAAGCTTTAATATGCTCTTACAAAGAAGGAGGAAATTCACTCATATTAAGCATGGCACAAGTGTGCATTCATTGCTAGTCTAGCTCAACTAGTGTAACAAGTGAAGGATATTAAATTAAAGTGCCCAAGCTTACAATCTTTAATGGCACCTGCAGTATTATTATAGTCGAGAATTTTCTCTTTGACTCGAGCAATACTCTAACGTTATTAGTGAAAGGAATGACACAACGAGACTTAATAACACCTTAACATAGCTTCATGATGCCATACTCTTATAGTGGTAGTGTAGGTATAAGGAGATAGTAAAAGGGTTTTGTGCCATCGAGATAAGGCTAGACTTTAAGAATGAGCTTAGAAAGCACTTCAATCCTTGCAATGTCAAACTTGAAGATCATAGTTGCCCACATCGTTTAAGCAAATGGGTAGTATTTGTGACTACATCAAGGAATTCCCTATCCTAATGCTTGAGATAACTGACTTTACTGATAAAAACATTCTCTTTTACTTTATTGATAATCTCAAAGATTGAGTTAGACAAAAGTTGGAAAGCATAGCATGCAGGATCTTTACATTGTTATTATAGAAGTTAAGTCTTTTATTGATTACTTTCAGCTTAACAAGAAGAAGATTGGCTATAGTAAAAACGGGGGAGAAACATTTAAGGGTTAGAGTCGCAAGAATTAAAGGTAATTAAAACCTCCTAGTGATAGGGATAGTTGTGATAAAAGTAAAGCGCTTAAGTTAAAAAGTTTATACTTCATTTACATTGAACCACATAGGGTTTGAGATTGCTCTAAGTGCAAAATTCTTAACGTCATGACTTCATAATACGAAGGGCATCAAAAGCAATCATAATTAAAAGAACCTTGGACAAGTGTAAGTTCCCTCCAAAGGGTTAGAGCTCTTAAGGGTGATGTTGTAATGGTCGCATCAATTATGAAGGGCTTAATGTTTGTGTGTGTGTAGTTTAACACGAAAGTGACTTATAACTTCATTTTTGAAGTTAAGATCATTGGCATTACTAAAACTATCTTAATGAGCATGGATATTTGGTATGAGAATTTGGACTTCTCTATCACATCCTTGAATGACTTTCAAATTATCCTTGGCATGGAATTTTTCAACCAAGTTCATGATTGTTTATTGTCAGCAACTAATCCTTGGCATGGAATTTTTCAACCAAGTTCATGATTGTTTATTGTTAGCAACTAGTATCTTTAATGGGATAAAGCATGCACAATTTTGATGGAACGCATAGCCAAGTTTAAGGCCAAAGTGTTATTTGCCATGCAATTCAAGATTTATAGCATGACCTTAAATTTTTGGTCTTTTTATGAGACCTCAACAATGAAAAAGATGTGATAATCTCTAAAAACCTAATGCTTATAAAAGAAAAAATAGTCTTTGGAGAGTTTAATGTCGTAATGCTTTTAGAGTTGTTGAAAAAAACTTTTACTGAGGCATGAGGTGAATTATGAGGTCAAGTTTAAACCTAGTGCTAAATCTCTAACAATGGACTCGTATAGTATCATTTTATCCAAACTTAAGAAACTTTGAAAGTAATTAAAGGAACTGTTGGATGCTACATTTATAAAGCTTTTGAAAGTATCATTTGGTGCATTAATTTTGTTCCAACACAAGTATGATGGAAGTCTGTGCATGTGCATTAACTATCAAGCACTAAATAAGGTGATGGTAAAATCACTGCTAGATTCCTTTCATGAATGACCTGTTTGATCGACTTAGAAATGCAAAGTGGTTTTTTAAGCCTGACTTAAGTTTTGGTTATTAACAATGTGTATTGTTGAGGGAGATAAACTAAAGACGATAAGTGTGACGAGATATAGGTGGTATGAGTTCCTTGGCATGCTAGTTAGTTCTACTAATGCATTTGTTATATTTTGCACTTTCATGAATCAGATCTTTCACCTATTTTTCAATATATTCATGGTGGTATACTTGGATAAAATCATAGTTTATATTGAAAGCCTTAAGGAGTATATGAAATATTTAAAGTTTGTCTTTCAAGTGTTTTGACAAAATGAGTTGTATGTGAAGAAAGAAAAATGCTTATTTGCTTAGCAAGACTTGATTTTCTTAGATTACAAGGTATTTGGTGAATAGATATATACAACTATGCCCAAGGTATGCACTATTGAGGAATGACAATGCTTTATTATAATGGTGGAATTGAGATAATTTCTTAGTCTAGTTAAATACCGTCGACACTTTATTCAAGAGTATTCCACTTTAGTAACACCTTTGATTAATTTGTTTAAAAAGAAGAAAATGTGGGAATGGTCATTTGGATGTTAAAAAGTTTTTAAGAATTTTAAGTAAATCGTGATGGAGGAACCAATTTTCTTACTATTCTATTACTTCAAATCATTTGAAGTGCATACAAATATTTTATAATTTGCTATTGGAGGTGTGCTTATATAAGATGAACACCCATTGCCTATGAGAGTCGTAAGCTGAATGACATAAAATAGAGATATCTTGTGCATAATAAAGAGATGATATCAATCATCCATTACTTATAAGTATAGTGATATTACTTGCTTGATAGTTGATTTGTAATCAAGATCGACAATATGACAACGAGTTACTTTTAAAATCAGAAAAAAGTGAAACCTAAACAAGCATGATGGTAAGGTTTCTTGGTAGAATTTGACTATGTTGTAGAGTAGAAGTCTAATTGAGCAAATATTGTGGCCAACTTCTTAAGCTATAAAGAAAAGTTTGCCTATGTTTGCCAGTCTGAATGCGACATTTTGAAGCACATAAAAAAAGACTTAACCAATGACTAGTTTGCCAAGAGTCTAATAAAACTTGTGATGAAAAGTAAGATAATGTGACTTTAGGAGGGCGATGAAATTCTCTACATCGTTAGCCATGGTCTATATATTTTACAGTAGAGAAACTTAAAAAAGGAGTTAATACAAGAGACCCATGATTCTAAAAGGGATTAGAAACTTCTTGCATAATAGTTTTAGTTGGAGATATTTACTATTGGTTATAAATGAAGGATGATGTTGAGGCATATATGAAGATTTATTTAATAAGCTAGCAATACAAGGTTAAACACAACCACTTAGTAGGTTTGCTTAAGCCTTCCTTTATCTTTGAGCATTCGTAGAAGTGTGTTACAATGGATTTCATCTCAACACTCTAACTTTTGAAGGTTGTAGTTTCATTATAGTTGTTGTAGACAAGTTGTTAAAATATGACACTTTCATTCCTATTGCATGAGACTAAAATATTGAGAACATAGCACGCTTGTTTTTCAAGCATATTATAAAGTATTGGAGATTGTCTTGCAACATTGTTAGCGATTGAGATTCGAGGTTCACTGGGAAGTTTTGGAGAGTGCTATTCAAACTTATGAGATTAGATTTTCACTTTTTTATGAGTTTTCACTCATAAA
Organism: Khaya senegalensis; assembly: GCA_032402905.1. NCBI lineage: Eukaryota > Viridiplantae > Streptophyta > Magnoliopsida > Sapindales > Meliaceae > Khaya > Khaya senegalensis. The sequence continues at coordinate 4,068,157 of CP135548.1, read as the reverse complement.
TTGACAACTAAATGAAACGAGTGAATGCATTCTTAGGGATTTTCTTATGTCACTTTGTGAGTGCTAACTAACTTGATTGGGCAAAGTTGATGGATATGGCATAACTCTCTTATCTCTTACAATGGAGTGAAGCCACTCAATATAGTCATTTTGAGATTATAATGGGCCAAAAATCCTTAACATCGTAATCAATGACTAAAAGGTAAGTAAGTTGTAATCTTGTTACCTATATATAAGTCAAAGGTTAGCAAGAACAACTAGACGTGCCAAAAGTTTACTTAGATAAGGCCTTTAAGAATACGAAGAAATGGACGTATAAAAGTTAAAAACCACTAGAGTTCTAAGTTGGAGATCTTATCTTAGTAAAGTTACTATTTTGACAATTTAAAGTGTTACGTTAAGTACATTCGCAGTTGATGCAAAAGTACGAAGGTCCTTTTCCTATTGTCTTAAAAGTCGAAAATGTTTCTTATCGAGTTTAGTTAGTATGCAAGTTTAGAATTCATTTAGTTTTCCATGTGAGTTTTTTAAAGCTAAATCATGCAAATATAAAAGACATAAGTTGTGGTGAGTAGCGTAGAGCGTTGCTCATTAACCTAATCTCTTTTAATTGTAAAGTCGAGGAGATTCTCGCGGATTGATTGGTTCAAAGAAGTAAAGTCCTCAACTACTTGGAATATCTTGTCAAATGGAAGGGTTTGCTAAGCCATTAAGTGAGTTAGGAGAGGAAGGAAGATCTATGACAATTTCTTAACACCATTGAAGCTTAAAATAAAAAAAAACTTAGCAAAGGCATTAAACACTTTGGTGAGGGAGGATGTTGCAGTTTGCTAATTTTTTGAGTAAGATCTTACACCCATTTCTCAATATATTCATGGTGGTATACTTAGACAATATCATAGTTTATAATGAAAGCCTTAAGAAGTATGTGGAATATTTAAGGTTTTTCTTCCAAGTGTTTTGAGAAATAAGTTGTATGTTCATATTCCTAATAATTGTTATATCCAAAATTAGTACCTTGTCACAGGCCGTTTCTCACTTGAATAATGAATATTAATATAAATAGTACTTATAAATAGTAGTTGTCAACGATGTCTTATATACAATATTTTGTGAGTAGTATTCTTGCACCATATCAGCATTAGTCGGAATATTTTGTGGTAAATAATGAGCATGAATAAAATGTATAAACATTGATATTGTAAATAAGAAATATAAATTCTTGAAAAAGTTTAACCTAGTTCTTGTAACAATTACTTTATAGTTTTGAATTTATTGAGTAGAGAAAACTTCTCTAAATTCAAGAAGCTTTTTTTTCTTCTTAATTTTTTTTTGTGAGAATAACTAATATATTCCTAATTAATGAGAATCATTTCTCTTAAAAGTCATTCACATAACTTTATATACCAAATCTAATTAAGAAGTTTTTAGAGTTCTAATTTTGTTAGTGATTAAAGGTTCTATTGTGAAAGTATCTTCAATGATTCTATAGGAGGAGGAAAACTTCAAAATTTTGAAGAATAATAACTCAAAATGGGTCACTCAATGAGTTAGTCAAGATAGGGATATAATAGTTCTTGTAAAAAATTATTGATTGTAAATTCTTCCTTGCTAATGAAATATTTTGGTGGCTTCTATATTAACTCGAAGGTTTTTAATCTTATGCAAAGCTTTTCATAAGGCTTCCTTTTTTTCTTTTTCTTTTTTTTTTTTTTTACAAATTTATATATCTTTAATTTAGTTTTGCTTTCAAATTTTATTTATTAGTGTGGCTTTGTGTTATTGAACTTACTGATTAACAAGTTTTGATATGTTTTAATTTGTCGATAATTTAAGTATTTCATTGTGTAAAATACCTTTTATCCATTTTAGGAGTGGGTGTGTGTGTGTATTTGCTTTCTTTAGCTTCTCCATGGGTGCATATATGTATAATCACATTTAATATTTCTAAAAAAGATCTTTAAATTGTCATTTTTTTGTATTAAATAAGAAATTATATATAATATTATTCTCTTCAACTTAGATTGCGAGAAAATAATTCACAACCCTAACTTAATGAGTCATGCATGCAAAAGTTATTTTGTTATATATATAATTCTTGACTTCTTCCTTCCAATTAGCTACCATATGTAAATGTCAAAGTAATTAGGTTTTGGTTGATATTTTTAATATTTCAAAAGTACTTTTTCAATAATGGTAAAATAATATAAAACAAAATTAATAGAAGAAGAATTTTTTTTTGTCCAATAAAAAGTTATATCAAATCCACAATTAGGATCTATTTGATATAACTTTTATAATAGTATTTTTAAAACTTTTTCAATAGTATTTTTCAAGACTTTTATAAATAGAGTTTTTATAAATAGAGTTATTAACAAAAATTATTAATTATTTGGTTATTATAAATATTTTTTAGTAAAAATTGTTGAATTATTTTGTAAGAAAAATGAAATAAAAATTTTAAAATAAAACAAGGGTAGTCAAGATAATTTGAATATTAAAAGAAAGTTCAAAAAACTTTACCTCCAAAATTTCAAAGTTTGGTTCCTATCAATTAAAGTAAAATAACTTTTTAAGCCCCTCAAAAACTCTTCTATATTAACAACATTATGACACCAAAAATATTAACATTAAAAATTATTTTTAACCAATAAAAAATCAAATTAAACTACTACTTCATCATCAAGATGAAACAGTTACGAGGAATATGAGCATATATAACTTTTCTTCCTTTAAATACTTTAGCTTTGTTTAAATTGATTGAGGTAATGTTTGAAAGTTCATGAAACGAGGACATTGTCAACTAGTGGTGGTAATTCGGATTATTATATCATATTCATTTCATGTTATATTTATATTTTGTCAAATAAATGCCAATTTGAATTTGATTCGTTTATTAATTGTGTTAAAAAGTCAAACATGGATACAATTAATTTATTAAACGGGTGATTCAAATACAATTCATTCAGACATGATTAACAAGTATAACATAAACAAATCATTAGTGGATTATAAATGAATAGATAGGTTGTAAACAAATCATAAGTGAATTTTGAACAAATTGAGATCATTTTTTTATTTGTTTATGATACAAATTTATTTATAATTTGTTTATAATATAAATTCATTTGTGATTCATATCTTAAACTAATGAATGAATATGATAATTTAAACATGAATACGACACATTTATTATTTGAATCAAAATTTTTAATTTCAAATTTGTTTATTTATTTCATATTTGTGTTAAATAATCATATCATGATTTACATTGACACCCTTAGTGTCAACATGCTTGTTCTTATATTAGAATGAACGAAATACTTAGAAGAATGATAATTTTGTTTAAGCAATTGAACATTTATATATATATATATATATATATATATCTTGGGCTACATTTTTTAGATTTTTATGAAACATTAACACATTTCTTATTAGATTTTAGTTGTTAATGAAATAACAAGTACTTAAGAAGAGATTGGAGTCAACAAATATCGAATGAGCAAAAGTTTGGTGAAGAAATATGAAGTTTATGAATAGTAATCAAAAAGCCTAAGGTTGTGGCTCAGAGTTGCGATGCTAAGAAAATTAAGATAGTGCCATGGTGCTTGTTAAGAATTTTTTTATAATTTTTTTGTTTCTTTATAAATATAAAAAGAAAAAATGTTTGTTTAGAAAAGATGATAGATTTAGAGAAAAAAGGAGGATGAAATCAATGAGAAAGAGGGTTAATTTATTATTCCTTAGTTTTTGATTAACAATTTCATTTAAGTTTCATTATTCCTTAGTTTTTCTTATGTTTGAGATACTTAATTTATTTGATTTATTTTTAATTTATTATAGCATGAACTAAATTTATTATTTTAGGATTAAGATATAGCAAAATCATGATTAATGAATGTTTATTTATTTAAGTTGATTGGGATTGTGTTATATGGTTATGTATTTATCTTGTTGTTAATGCTTTTAACTAAATTAGTCATTGATTAGATGATTTAATTGCATGTTTACACTTTTAAAAAGATGTTGAATTTTTATTTTCTTGAGATAGATAACATTAAGTTTATATAAGATAATAATATATTTACATGGTTGATGTAATTTGTATATAGAATTTGCGAGTTTAATGAATTTTTTATTATTTAAATTTACATAGGAATATAATGAATTAATAATTTTATCGACATGTGACATTTTCTCAATTATTGTTAAGTTATATATGAAGTCCTACTAAGTGGTAATTGAAGGGAGTCATTTTTAGTAAATTTTGAAAGAAATTTCTATGGTATTTAAGCATTGTGAAAGTTTTGAAAATGATAATATTTGTCTCATGCCATAATATGCACATGCACTATATATATATATATATATATATATTGTAAGTATTTTGTGTATATAAAAACTAGTATACTTATTACGCTTAAAATTTATATAGTTTATTATAATTTTAGATGATTAAAAGATTATGCACATAAATGATGGATTTGATTGGGCTTTTGTTGTTACTTGAATCTCTAGGCTTTAAATCTTTTGAAAATTTTTATTTTTTATATTATTTAATTTCAAGATTTATTTTAGAGACTTATAGTTATTCATAATTAGAGATATTTAACTAGTTATTTTATTTATAAATTTTTAATAAATATGAAATTTATTATAATCTTATATGCTTTATGAATGTTTTGAGTATTATTCAACCCTTCTAATTTGGGGGCATTACATTTCCCCTTTTCTCCTTAGGTCGAGCCTAACTTCCATTTACCACATTTACACCAAGGCATTCGAATTGATAACATTCTCCTCTCTAGCCTATCTTGCTTGATTCATGGCTGGAAACAAAAGATTGATCCTTCGTAGCACTATTATTCGTGTAAAATTAAAATTAGTTTTAGTAAGTATTTATCAATTTTAATTACTTTATTCAATTAATTAAAATATCACAAATAAATAAAGAAAAAAAAATTGAATATAGATTGGGTTTCTCAATCTACATTCATGAAATCACACCTAGAAAAAAGTAATTTACTAAAAAATTAAATTGATACAAATATCAAATGACTTAAATAAAACTAAAGTCCCTTTCTTTATGTTATAGCCGTTGTATTGAATCATTTAGGTGAATTTGTTTAACAAGATTCTCTAACTTTGTCACATCAAAATTTATTTGACAAATTTACTAAGATCCTTTTACTTCATGTTGTTGAACTCTCTTCAATTAATATAAATCTTTTTTTTCGAAAAATGATTTGTTAGATTTATATCAAAAACTTTTAACAAGACAAAAAAAAATCTAATCTCTAAGTTTATCAAAATAAAAATTACTCAGAATTTTTTGTTTATCTTTTATCAAGTTATTGTCATATTAAGACACAAAAGAAAACATAAAAATTTTTAAAAAAATAAAAAGAAGAAGAAGGAGAGCAAAAATCACGCACAAAGGCTATCTTTATGGCATCTTTAAGGCTTACCTCTGTTATGGAAATAAACACATATTTACAATGAAATTCTAAAATTTGTTTAAAGAAGATTTTCATTTCCATAAGTCTTAAATGAATAAAACTTCCTAAATAGAAAAAAAAAAAAGAATTCTTTCCTAGCTAAAATTTTGGTTTTTGAATAATTTTTTTTTCCTTTTAGTTTTAAAATTATCAAATTTTTTAATTATACTTAAAATTCATACTTTTAGTATTGTGAATATAAATATTCTAATTAAGCTTAAAGTCTATACATTAACTAAAGTAACTATAAACTTGAATTTCTTAAATTTAAAGAATAAAAGCATATTGTCTGAAAACTATTCAATTTATTGTGACAGAAACGTGTAACAAAATATATTTTCATTAAATGTCAACTCATGAAAATCTTAGAATAAGATTCAATAAGAAAATGAATAGAAAAATGATCCTCAATTCAATATATTTTATGTTTCTTCTTCAACGTAATAGAGACAAAATTGAAAAATAAGCTTGACAATGTCGACTTCCATGAATCACATTTACTCCAAAATCCAAAAATTATGGATGCGTTTGAGAATCAAACTCAAACAGTTAAAAATTTGATAAAAAAAATTAATTTTCAAATCATAGAGAAGAAAAAACCAAAAACCGACAAAGTTAAAATTCTAAATTATATTGTTATAATTGAGAGAAGGGGCTTGTAGAGAGTAACCAATCTAGGTCTCCATGCAACAATATTTGTCCTTTGTTATTGCAAATGTTGCTAGGAGAACGAATGTTGCTAGGAGAACAATGATGTGATGAAGAAGGTATATTCATAATTTTGGTGTGATTTAGAGGTTAAGTTCGTCAATTAAGTATTTGTTTTATGAAATTACTTAAATATAATCTAGGACTAATCTAAACATAATCGTTTGTCCGTTCACAAATATCAAATAGCCCGCTATTTTTTTGTAATTTATTAATACATCTCATACTATTTATATAATGTCGTTACCATGTGTTCTTTGTTTGTTTCTCACCTTTATTCTTTTTTTCCTTCACATCATTTGGTTATTGTGTGGCTGCTCGAGAGCCAATAAGACGAATTTGATTACATTTAACTTCTTAAGTTCTATAATATTAATATAGTAATATTTTTATGATTTTTAAAATTTTTGGTTATGATAATGGTGTATGGGAATTAAGTTTGATTTTGAAATATTTAAATATATATATAATAAAAAAATTATAAAATTATAAAAAGAAATGATACTTGTGTTAAATTTATTATTATTATTTTTAAAATAATTAATCTTAATATTATTACATAAAATTACTAAATTTTAAATAGAGTATTGTAATATTTGTCATATCCTTATATTACGGTTTCTTGATATTTTTCTTTTATTTGTGTGTTATGACATGCACTTGACATTTACATTATAATAATTAATAGTAAGTTATAGGATGAAGGTTTGATTAATTAGAGAGTTTGATTGTGGAAATTAAAGTTACTTTGTATTTATTTATTTACTTCATAAAAAGATCATGCTACCATTTCAGATAACTGGTGGGGATTAATGGGACATACTCACAACTATTTTTTAATTAATTAATTAATTCATTCATAGATTTTATTTGTTTCAATATATATATATATATTGAAGTTTTTATTTATTTATTAAAATATGCTTTGATGAGTGGAGGGCTTCGATAATTAATAAAGTAACTAATTAAAAATTAAACCTACCTAAAGCTATAATTTATTATTAATAGAAATGCTATTAAATTTTTATTTTTTTAATCGTTAGGAAAGAAGATTTGATCAATGGGATTGGTAAGACCACACTCTAGTAATTCCACTAATTATTCATGGTGGGACATCAAAACATTTTGCAAGAACAAAAAGTTGTTGTGCGGCTTATTCCACCTTCTAATAATTTTAATTTATTAAAATCAGCTCTTAATTAGAGAATCGAGAACGAAAATAGCACTTCATTAATTAATGATTATCGAAGAAACTAAAACTAAATCTTAATTAACATTAATCAATAATCATCCTAGAAACAGCTATAACAACCCTTATTATTTGGGAACAATTTTTAAATGCTTTGTCACTTTAATAGTTACAATGATGGCAGCCTACTTATTATAAAATATAAATTATTATTTATTTTAATATATAATTATTAATTTAAAAAATATAATAATTATTAAATGAATTAGATTCAGAATGATCTCTCAATTTAACATGACACTATACTTCAAATTACCACCGTTAATTATAGAATACCATTTTCATATTTATGTTAACAAGTGGGAAGAGAATTAAATTACTTGGACTTGAGAGAGGAAATTATCATAAAATCCATTTAAAATTAAGTTGACCAGAAGCCGAACCGTGGAATAAAAAGGGGCCCAATCCAAGGTTGTTAATTCTTGTTTATGTTCTGAAATAATACTCGAGTGGTGACTTTGAAGAAAACTAAAACCTAACCCAAATTTCAAAATCCAAGACAAGATTGTCAACACAGACCCAAAGTATCATCGTGCATATTAGTACTCAATTCCATGTAGTGGACCACTCAGTCATAAGTTCATCAAGACGACCAGAAGCACTTCTAAAATAATCAAAATCTTCAGTGTGAAACCAAAAGCACTTTTAAAATGTAAAGGAACAGCACTTCTCAATGCTTGGACTGAGGACTTAGTGGTATGCATATAGATCGCTATTTCTTTTTAAAGAGAATGCAAGGAAAACCTTTGCTTGTTAATTCCTTTTGTCCTCGTATTCGTGTTTATAGAAATAGGAAAATTATTTAGTTGATGTCAACATTTACCTGCGACAAACCAGTTGGTGTCTATAAATAGATTGTGGCTTTCACTTCCTTCTGTATCGTCATCAACAACTAATGAGCTGCAGCATGAAGATTTCAGTCATGGCTACTCTATTTCTAATATTTCTTGCACGTCTTTCCATTTCAGCCGAAGCTAGAAACTTATCTTCTGGTAAAAACAAAACCTGTCCATATTATATACATATATGCTTGATTAATTATGATCAATTAGAATGTTAATCATGGATTAGTTCAGTAATCGTTAGTTAAAAGGTAATTCATTTATGCCCACTAGATCAACTGGCTTGAGCAGACATCGATTCTGACCAAGTACTGCTCGTAAAGCTTTTTCGTGATATTAAGGCTAAAAGCATGCAACATCATCTTCACCAAAGCACTTCTGTAATATATAGAAATTTAAGTACCAACAGCGTGCGAGCGCACATAATGTATCCTGCTAGTGTTCTGGCTATAGTTTGAATTTCGACCTGTAGCTATGGCCATTGGATTTTGCAGGTCTATAGAGGAATGAGATTTGACATTTTAGCATAAATAGTGTCGTATCCTCTTGGTTTTGGGCATCACCGTTGACATTTTAGCATCTTGGTTGTTATCCAATTGTGTTTGTGTGATGTTAAATTTCTTTCAGAAAATGTAGTTGACATTTTATGGTGTCTGTAACGGCGTAATGGCCCCTGTACTTATACACGGTGAGATCCTGTGGATGAATTGGCAATAAGAGTTGAAAACAAGATACTTCAGTTTCAAACAACAGAAGTCCTAAATAAAACAATTAAGCTCAATTAGATTCCTAGTATCTGAGCAAAAATTTCAACAATAATTTTGTTTACACGGTTATCATAAGTGGGAATTGCTTTCATTGGCAATGTAGTGTGAGAATATAAGCGTGCAAGAAGATTTTCTTAGTCTGTTATCCTTTTTGATAAAATAATAGATAGCAAAGAGGTACCTAGAGAAAAATATTATCATCATAAAAGAATGTTAAGTACAAGAATCCTATAAAATGTAAGTTATGAGGCATCATGAATCAATAAGTTCCCACGAAACATGAGAAGCCAAACATGGAAAACTTTACAGGAGTCAAGAGCCATTAATTTCAGATTCCATGGATGTTCACAAAACTGCATTTACTACCAGAAGAAAAGCCAATCATTTTTACTGCCAGATGAATAGCCCAGATTACAGCTTTAGTCTCGTGAACGCGAAGCAGGCTCTGAAACCCAGGCTCAGTGTAAATGTAGCGTGTGACTCATCTGTAAGGATTCGGAAAACAACCCTACAAAAGCTAAGTTTAGATTATCTTTGTTCAAACCATCAACACTGATTTTAATCCATGAGAAAGGGGGCGAGTTCCAACGAGATTTCTTACTTGATTTTGTATTGAAAGTGAGATAATTGCCTCGCTCTCTGTTCTTGCATGGCTTTGTCAAATTCCAACTTTATAAATCTTGTTCTGTTCCTGTATTGCACGCTCTGTCATTCCACAGAAATTTAAAAAAAAATACGTGAGGATTTTTATTGAAAGAGATGAAGAAGATGCATAATTAAACCGATTTCTGACTAAATACAGGAATGATTAAGATCACGAAGACAATTATTAACCAGATGAATGAACTGAGGATCTTTTCCATTTTTTTCTGATATTGCTAAAAATGGTTGATTGTCAGTTGTTGTAAAGCTAGCTGTGAGGTGTTTAATCCCGCTTGACAGAGACAATAGTCTATCACATCCATGTATGCTGTGAAACCGCAAACAGACTGAGCCACAGAACCCTTTTCAGGCTCTCATTAGTCGCAAACAGAATAAAATCTCAAGCTGCTTACAAGAAATGCGTAAGTTCCTGTATCTGCTCCTCCAGCAGCGATTCGAGATCCTCTATCTCTTCATTGCGCAGAGACTTTCCTGAGTGAGAAGGGAACAAAGGAGCAACGGAAGAGACTGACACTGCTGCTGCTGTTTTCATTCCTGTCAAACGTAGCAGCTCAGCACCTACAATCCTCAGATCCAGTCGTTCAATACATGGAACTAGTGGAATGTAAGTCAGAGTTGGGCAGTTCTGGATATGCAATTTAAAAAGAAAAGGAAAGAAAGGTTGTAGCATATTTTGATGTTCACGGCTCCATCATCCCTTTAAATTAATCAAGCCGAAGAACTTGAGTTCTTTCAAGGGAGAGAAGAAGAGTGATGTTGGTGCTGATCCTGCAAATTTATCATCTATGTACTCCGGACCAGGCAAATTGTACAGGTCGAGAGAATTCAGAGAAGGGAGTGTAGGGTAACATTCAAATTATAACTCTTAATTCTCTATTATGTTTTTATAACTTTAAAATTCAAATTTAAAACTTCTAATTATAGTATTAAGTGATCACAAAACTTTCATTAAATATGATAATACTTTGATGGGAAGAATTTTATAAATTGGGGGGTATTTTACTTTACTAAGGTTTATAAATTCAAAATTTTTATTAAACACTATCTTTATAAAATTTAGAAAATTTAGAAAATTTTGACAGTATTAAAGAATGTCAATAAAAATAATGGTAAAAGATTATTAATTTATAACTTTCACACTTAATTTTTTCTATTTTAAAGTATACTTTACGAATGTATACTTACAAGGAGTTGACTTGGTGAAAGGAGACATTGAGATTTGCAATCAGAAATAGTAATTTTGGCCACATTGGATAGAGATGAACCATGTTATGCATCCAACTAGGAAAATTTACACCACAATAACCAAATATGGACAACATTTCCATATTCGGACGTGGCTGTAAGCCACCTAGTAGCTCTAAATCACCACTAGAGGTACCTTGACCAATAATTTCTTTGTCACCCCTATTCAACCTAATATTAGATCGAATAATAAATAATAGTGTATAATTAATTTTAAATTTAGATTTTTCAGCCAGCTATTTGTGTTGATAGGACAATCATTAGTTTTGATGAGTAGAGATCTTTGTTAATTAAAGTAAATTAATTAAGAATTGAACGTGAGATAATTGCCTTGATTTCTTTTATCTCTTTCATTATTAATTATTTGATTATCATAAATATTTTTTAGTAGAAATTTTGTAATTATTTTATGAGAGAAATGAAATAAAAAATTTAAAATAGAGGGTATTTAAGATAATTTAAATATTAAAAAAAAATTTTAAAAAACTCTATTTTCAAAATTCCAAAGTTTGGTTTCTATCAACTGAAATAAAATAACTTTTTTAGCCTTTCAAAAACTCTACTCCATTGACAGAAAAATTACACAAAAAAATTTTTAAAAAAAATTAACATTAAAAAAGATTTTTTTAACCAATAAAAAATTCATACTAAACTGCTACTTAATCATCAACATATAAACAATTATAAGGAATAGGAGCATATATAACTTTCTATATTTCAAGTACTTTAGGTTTGTTTACACTGACTAAGGTAATGTTTGAATAATCATGAAATTAGGGTAGTGTCAACATGCATGTACTTAGATTAGAAAGGATGATATGTTACAAAGAATGATAATTTTGTTTCAGCAGTTATTCTTCTATAATGAATAGAATTGTTCTTGGATAACCTTTTGGGCTTCTAATGGTGTATTTGTCTTTAAGCATCGAATCTTCTAATTCTTTGCTATTTGGTGTATTGCGTGGCATTGAATACGTAATTTCTAGTTTTCTCAGTGTGTAGTGTTGGCAGCTCGTGCTTGGTAAGATATAAGCTACACAAATATCTGTCTACAGATGCATTTGTCAAAAGAAAAAAGTGAAGTTTGCCCAGTTTCGTGGTAAGAGGTTCTGAAGGATTTATACCTCGCACACTGAGCACCACGAGAATGGTCTTTCCCGCACACCTTAGGCTACCTCTCTCAACTCTCACACGCTCCCTGTTCTTTGGGGGTAACAACATTTGGTTCATTACTGGTTGAGGCTTCTTCGTTCCACTGATTTGTTCAGTCAGTAAGTACGTCTCTTTTAGGATCTTCTTAATTACCATAACAGACTCACATTCTCTATGCTCATAATAATATAATACATACTAATTTTTTGAATAGATATATTTTTGAATAGATATTAAGCTTGCTAAACCTTTTAAATGAATAGTGTTCAACTAATGATTCGTTCTGATGAATCATAGAAATTGGAAGACGATAGCTTTATCTACGGAACAAGAATATGCGCTTTCCCCTCTTCTCCCTACATGGAGCCTAACTTACATTTACTGCATTTGCATCCAGACATTCGGATTGATAACATTCACCTTTCCAGCCTATCTTGCTTGATTCGTGGTTGGAAACATAAGATTGATCCTTCGTAGTGCCATCGTTTGTTTAAAATTCAAATTTGTTTTAGCAAGTATTTATTCAATTAATCAAAATATCATAAGTAAATAAAAAAAAGAAAATTTTTTTAACATTGTTTAGATTTTTCAATCACATATTTATAAGATTATATTTAAAAAAAAATAATTTACTAAGAAGTTAAATTTATACAAATATTTATAGACTTAAACAAAATTAAAGACTTTCACTTTATGTTATAACTATTATGTTAAATTTTTTAGATAAACTTGTTTAGCAAGATTTTATAGTTTTATCACATTAAAATTTATTGGACAAATTTACTAAAATTGTGATAAAAATATATAATAAAAATATATTTTCTAAAAATAACAACTATAATACCTATAACAATACATGTAAAATAAGATTCAATAAAAAAATGAACAGAAAAATAATCTTGAATTCAATATATTTTATGTTTTCTGTTCAAAGTAATAGAGACAACATTGAAAAGCAAACTTGATAATGGCAATTTCTATGAATCACATTTACTCCAAAATCAAAAATTATGGACGGGTTTGAGAATTAAATTAAAACAGTTAAAAATTTAGAAGGAAAAGGTAAATTTTAAATCATGGAGAAGAAAACAATAACCCATAAATCTAAAATTTTAAATTATATTGTAATAATTAAGAGAAGGCACTTGTAGAGAATAACCAATATGAATCTTCACGAGCAGCGTTTGTCATTTGTTATTATTGATGTTGCGAGGAGACCACAACGAAAAAGGTGCTATGTTATGTTTATAATTTCGGTGTAATTTTTAGGTTAAGTTTGTTTTTGCGAAATTACTTAAAGAATTCGTTTCAACTAAATACTTTTTCCATTGATATACATGTCAAATAACCCCTAACTTCTTGTAAGTTATCAAAGTATCCATACAATTTACATCATGTCATCACCATCTTTCATTATTCTGTATCTCGTCTTTGTCCTTCTTCTCAAATAAGTTGGTGATTGCGTGGCCCCTAGAGAGCATATATTAATATAGTATCTTATTTTATAATATGATGTTTTAATTAAATTTTGATTATAATGTTATTTTCAAAAACTTTGGTTCTTCATTTCACAAATGTAATCATTTGTTTTTATATGTCTTGTTTACAGTAATTTTCTCCCCCACATACTTGTTCATTAAATTTTTATCAACGGCTAATTACAAAATATTAGGAATAATATTTAATTATTTGATAATTTTTTCCAATATTTTAACTTGTTAATAATTTCTTCCAATATCTTAATATTTTCTTAAGTAAAAAACTTATATTAACATATTTATAATACTATAATCATAAATATATGATTGTAGTAATGAATCATACTTTTCAGTTTTCCCTAGAACAATTAATCATTCAAATAGTTCATAGATAGTCATTCTAGTAGAATGCATGTAACCAATCAATATGTACATGAAGCATGTAAATTATCTGTATATATTTGCCAAGGATTTAATTGACATGTTTTCAATAATTTTTACGTTAAAAAAAATGAAATTAACATGTACATATTTACATTGCAAAAATCAAATTTTATGTTATTGTTAATAAATTATTCATTTTAATTGTAAGTAGAGCAGCTAGTTATTAGTTATTTGTATTAATTTTTTTATGTTATATATATTGTGTGTATATATTGAAAATGAACAACTTTTATTCAATTTCCATTTCTTTATTTTAGAACAATTTCTTCATATCTCATGTCAAAAGGGGTTGATTTTTTTTAATTAACAAACAATTTCTATCCAATTTTTATTTTTAGTAATTGATATTTTTTATTCATTGAAGATGATGCTTAACTTATTGACTAATACTTGAATCGTCTACGATTAAATCAACTCAAAAATCTACTTGCAATCTCAATTTGAGATAAAGAAGTGAGTCAAAATTTAGCTCAACGTTGCGAAAGTGTATTTCTCAAATTTAATACATATTTAAGTATTCTTCTAGGCATCTTAACTATTTGACATAGACATTGGACCTTTTCAAGCCAATCTTCGAGTCTTTAAATTGGACCAACCAATCATGTTGGCCCAAACAATTACATTTCTTGAACTCCAAAACACACTTTGTCCATTCTAGGCTTGCGGATACATGTATTAAAATTCTCATCACATAACATTCAATTTAAATTTGATCTAAAATTATTGATTTTAATTTAGTTTAAATCTACATAAAAAGTTAAATTAAACCAACTTAAATGGACAGATATTGGTTTGAGTTGGTTTGACTTATTATTTTGTGCCTAAACTCAGAATATTAATTTAATTATAAGAATCAAGTTAGACATCTTATAATTTATAATGCAAGTTTTAAAATAAGCTTTGATTTAGTTATTTGGTTTGAATTAAATTAAAAAGTAAAAATTATTTTTAATTATATAAACTATCAATTCAATTTTTTTTAAAAAAAATTTATATTAAATTTAAATGAATCATTATTTTTTTAATTAAAATAATAAAATATAATTTAAAATTTACAATAATTGAATATCCAAAGTGTTTAGTTATATTTAAAATAAAAATAATTAGTATTTGAATATAAAGTATCATAAGTATTACAAATATATTATAAAATAAAAAATATATATTTATAGATAATATGAATATCACTTATTTAATTGTTTAATAATTATATTGAATTAATTTTTTAATATATAATATAATTATTAAATGAATTAAATTCGAATTCATCTCAATAACACTACACCACATTTCAAATTATCACCTTTAATTATAGGATGCCATTTTTGGATTCATGTAAACAAGTGGGAAGAGAATTAAATTACTTCAACTTGAGAGAGTGAAATCATAACATTAAGAAAGAATTTGTAACATTCAAATTATAGTCCTTTAACTCTCTATTATATTTTTGTAACTCCAAAATTTAAATTCAAAACTTGTAATTAGAATATTGAGTGATTACAAAACTTTCATTAAATGTGAGAATTCTTTAATGAGAAGAATTTTATAAATTGAGAGGTGTTTTATTTTACTAAAGTTTATAAACTCGAAATTCTTATTAAACATCATTTTCAGAGAATTTAAAAAGTTTAGAAGGTTTTGACAGTATCAAAAAATGTCAATAAAAATAATAGTAAGAGATTAGTAATCCATAATTTTCACACTTAATTTTTTCTATTTTAAAGTATGCTTCATGAATGTATGCTTACAAAGAGTTGACTTAGTGAAGAGAGACATTGAGATTTGCAATAAAAAATAGTAATTTTGGCCACATTGGATAGAGATGAACTATGTTATGCATCCAACTAGGAAAATTTACACCACAATAACCAAATATGGACAACTTTTCCAGATTCAGACGTGGCTGTAAGCCACCTAGCAGCTCTAAATCACCATTAGAGGTACTTGACCAATAATTTCTTTGTCACCCCTATTCAACCTAATATTAGATCGAATAATAAATAATAGTGTATAATTAATTTTAAATTTAAGTTTTTCAATCAACTATTTGTGTCGATAGGACAATCATTAGTTTTGATGAGCAGAGATCTTTGTTAATTAAAGTAAATTAGTTAAGAATTGAACGTGAAATAATTGTCTCGATCTCTTTTATCTCTTTCATTATTAATTATTTGATTATCATAAATATTTTTTAGAAAAAATTTTGTAATTATTTTATGAGAGAAATGAAATAAAAAAATTTAAAATAGAGGGCATTTAAGATAATTTAAATATTAAAAAAAAGGTTTAAAAAACTCTACTTCCAAAATTTCAAAGTTTGGTTTCTATCAATTGAAGTAAAATAACATTTTTAGGCCTTCAAAAACTCTACTCCATTGACAGAAAAATTACACAAAAGAATTTTAAAAAAATATTAAATTTTTTTTTTTTAAGAAATAAAAAATTCATACTAAACTGCTACTTAATCATTAACGTATAAACAATTATAAGGAATAGGAGCATACATAACTTTCTATATTTCAAGTACTTTAGATTTGTTTATACTGATTAAGGTAATGTTTGAATAATCATGAAATTAGGGTAGTGTCAACATGCATGTACTTAGATTAGAAAGGATATGTTACAAAGAATGATAATTTTGTTTCAGCAATTATTCTTCTATAATGAATAGAATTATTCTTGGATAACCTTTTGGGCTTCTAATGGTGTATTTGTCTAGAAGCATCGAATCTTTAATTCTTTGCTATTTGGTGTATTGCGTGGCATTGAATACGTAATTTCTAGTTTTCTTAGTGTGTAGTGTTGGCAGCTCGTGCTTGGTAAGATATAAGCTACACAAATATCTATCTACAGATGCATTTGTCAAAAGAAAAAAGTGAAGTTTGCTCAGTTTCGTGGTAAGAGGTTCTGAAGGATTTATACCTCGCACACTGAGCACCACGAGAATGGTCTTTTCCGCACACCTCAGGCCACCTCTCTCAACTCTTACTCGCTCCCTGTTCTTTGGGGATAACAACATTTGGTTGATTACTGGTTCAGGCTTCTTCGTTCCACTAATTTGTTGAGTCAGTAAGTACGTCTCTTTTAGGATCTTCTTAATTACCATAACAGACTCACATTCTCCATGCTCATAATAAAATAATACATACTAATTTTTTGAATAGATATTAGGCTTGCTAACCCTTTTAAATGAATAGTGTTCAACTAGTGATTCGTTCTGATAAATCATAGAAATTGGAAGACGATAGCTTTATCTACGGAACAGGAATATGCGCTTTCCCCTCTTCTCCCTACATGGATCCTAAATTCCATTTACTGCATTTGCATCCAGACATTCGGATTGATAACATTCACCTTTCCAGCCTATCTTGCTTGATTCGTGGTTGGAAACATAAGATTGATCCTTCATAGTGCCATCGTTCGTGTAAAATTCAAATTTGTTTTAGCAAATATTTATTCAATTAATCAAAATATCATAAGTAAATTAAAAAAAATAAAAATTTTAACATTGTTCAGATATTTCAATCACACATTTATAAGATTATATTTTAAAAAAAATAATTTACTAAAAAGTTAAATTTATACAAATATTTATAGATTTAAACAAAATTAAAGACTTTCACTTTATGTTATTACTATTATGTTAAATTTTTTAGATGAACTTGTTTAGCAAAATTTTATAGTTTTATCACATTAAAATTTATTAGACAAATTCACTAAAATTGTAATAAAAATATATAATAAAAATATATTTTCCAAAAATAACAACTATAATACCTATAACAATACATGTAAAATAAGATTCAACAAAAAAATGAACAGAAAAATAATCTTGAATTCAATATATTTTATGTTACCTGTTCAAAGTAATAGAGACAACATTGAAAAGCAAACTTGATAATGGCAACTTCTATGAATCACATTTACTTCAAAATCAAAAACTATGGACGGGTTTGAGAATCAAATTAAAACAGTTAAAAATTTGGGAGGAAAAGGTAAATTTTAAATCATGGAGAAGAAAACAATAACCCATAAATCTAAAATTTTAAATTATATTGTAATAATTAAGAGAAGGCACTTGTAGAGAATAACCAATATGAATCTTCACGAAGCAGCGTTTGTCATTTGTTATTATTGATGTTGCGAGGAGACCACAACGAAAAAGGAGCTATGTTATGTTTATAATTTCAGTGTAATTTTTAGGTTAAGTTTGTTTTTGCGAAATTATTTAGAGAATTCGTTTCAACTAAATACTTTTTCCATTGATATACATGTCAAA
>CP135548.1:3979495-4049329 GCA_032402905.1 Khaya senegalensis | reverse complement strand
AATTTTATGATTAAAAATAGTTATTTTTTGCACAATGTAACTTTTAAAAACCTATTTTACTAAAATAATTATATAATTTTTATTAAAATTTATATTTTGCAATTAAATAATATAAATATTTTGCTAAAAGTTCTATTTATGTAAGATATATTTTTCATAAAAAATTCTCTATTTAAAATGTTAAACAAAATAAAACCTAAATTATTATATCATGTGCGTAGAATATTCTTATAAAATTTTTTGGCTCATAAATAATTATAGATTTTTTGATTTATTTCGTAATTTTTATTTAAAATAATGATTTATCTTTTGTTAATTAGACAATAAAAGAGATAATTAATTAATTTACAAATTATAAAACTAATCATCCAATTGAAAAAGCCACATTAACACTTGGGACCAAAGTTGCCATACAATTCAAGAAGATGAACATCATTTCATTTACTTTTGTTGAATATGGTTTAAATAACACATGCTCTTTTATTCTAATATTGGTATGGTTGTTATAATTATGTTGGGCTCACTTTAAGCAACAAAAGTCCAGTTTGAATGGGCTTTTATTATTACTACAATAGTGTTGGGCATATTTCAACCATTATACCCAGATTCACACTCCAAAAAGTGGGGGACAATCCTGTGATAATTTCAGTTTCTTAATTTTATTATTCTTTCTAAATGAAGATAGTGTATACATTCTCTCAAATAGGTCCCTTTTTCATATCTAAATAACTGAAATATCCTTTAAAATTAATTTAAATACTCATAAATTTTGAGGGTCAAAATGTATTATTATGTAGATAATTTGAATATTTTGATAAGAATTACTGAATTAAGGACCAATTAAATATAAGTTGAAAATTTAAATTGTAATATATAAAAACATTGAAAATTCAAGAGATTTAGTTTAAATTTATATGAATTCCAATTCGGTTGGTAACACGTTTTAGATTGTATTATTTTAAATAATTTAAATTATATTTATAGAATTATACTACAATAAATTAAATAAGAACATATATTATATTTAATGCAACATGCACTATAATGTATTGTAAGTTAGTATATTTGAGATGTAATGACATATTAAATTATATTAATATTGATATTTTTTAAAATTTAAAATATAATACAATATTTTATTATTATATTGTACTATAATAATTTAAATAAAAAACAGTACAATCTAGATTTGATCTTGTGAGATGCACAAGTGGAGTTTGGTTGTTCTCACCAATTAAACCACTTCAATTATACAATCCATTACATTTCTTTACAATTGATAAATGTTATACTAATTCTTTTTAATACAATCTGTCTCCTTTCTTCTCTTCTTGTTTATAACTCTTTTTTATTTGTAAAGTTTGCTTGTTTTAGTTATGTTTTTTAACTGTATTGGTTCAACAAGATTTTATTTTGTGGGTCTTCTGTTTGAATAAAAATAAAAATTTAAACGTAACGAATAAAAATACTAATAAAATTCTATCTTTTTATTTTGTTTTGGGTGTTATTAATTCACTTTATAATGTAATTCTATTTTTATAAATTTAATAACATATAATAAAAATAAATATTTATGTTAGTTTCTTCTAATATTTTAAAATTGATTATGGTGATATTTTATAACACATCTAAAATATTTTTGTAATTTATAGTAAAAAAATATCATGAGATTGATTATGAATGCAAACTTAAAAAAAATAAAATATTTATTATTCTTTTATTCATGTGATTTACTTTCAATAGAAGGAAATTTTACGTGAGTGACTAATAAGCTTCTCTTAAATTTTATGTTTGGTAGTATAAAAATTTAAAATGCATGTTTAAATAAATGATTTAAAAAAAAACACACATTTAACTTACTTTATGCTATAAATTAGTATTTATGCACCATTGTTTGATTAATATTAAAACAAATTATAAAATAAATTAAGGATTATTTATATACTTCTTGCTATATTTTTAAAAGTGAAAGAAATTATATTTGCTATATCATTGTTTAAATCAAAATAAATTTCTTAACATTTACAATATTTAAAGTGTGGACACAAAAAAAAAATTCAAAGTCAAGGATTTGAGTGGAAAAACAAGGTTTATATTAGTTTTTATAAATATTTTTGAATTTGTTTATAGTGGTTCATATGTAACGAAATATTTAAGAAACATTTAATGTAGATCATCACAAAAAAAATTAACTTTCATTAAAAATTTACGTATTAAATAAACACAAAAAAAGATAAAAATTAATAATTTTTCTTATAATATAATTTTTGATAATTTATCCATCAAGCTAGTTATACAATTTTTATAAAAAGATATTTCAAGTCAAATAAATTGATAATTTTTAGCTATATTTTTATTTATATAAAATTTACTTGAAAAAAATAACTATTTAAACAGTTATTTGAAATCGATCCTAAATTATTATTTTATTTACAAAATATACTCTTACAATTTTTTTTTCTCCTTATAAGTAATTTTATATTTCTCATATTGTATCTCCACTTTCATTCTAAACGACAACTTGTTTTTGGTTAATTGGATGGTAAGATGGTCTTTTAAAAATTACAAAATTTTTATTGTCCAATTAATAAAAGACACGTTGGCAGTATGAAAATTGTTTATGTTGGACTCGTTTTAGACAACAATAGTCCAACTAGTTTGGGCTTTTTGACCATTTTATTACTTTCTATCAACTATATTCTGTTTTTATTTAAAATAATTGATATACCCTTTGTAATTAAGTTAAATACTGTTAAAATGTAGATAATTTGGACATTTTAATAAGAATCACTGAATGAAGGATCAATTAGATATAAATTGGAAAAAATATATGCACAATGTGTAAAAACATAAAAACGTAGGAATCCAAATGCTATTACGTCAACTCATTACTGCTAGGTTTTAGTTTTTCATCTTTATATGAATTTCTCTTCGCGTTCTCTAATGTTCACTCGGTGGTCAGTCACAAACTAGCTGTCTACAAGGTCTCCAATTTCTTCAAGAGGAAGTAAATATCTGAACATAAGAATCCATCAAAAATGTCAGGGTGAGTGTTTATGGCATTTTCTATTTGAAGTGTTTAGTTTACTTTCTTTTAGGATTTTGTTTTGTTTAAATCGGTTCTTTAAACTGTGCATAAGTGTTCTATTTTGTGTTTGGCTTTGTGGGTTTTTTGCCTGTTGTGTAAAATAGTACGTTCTTGTGTTTGTTATCGCTAAGCATTTTGTATGTATATTATTGAGTTTTTTTGTGTCTTTTTGTTATTATTATTATTTTTTTATATGTGTTGGAAGTTAATTTCTGTTTATTTTAGCTAGATGGGTAGGTTCTTTTCAACTTTTCAGTGTGTGATACGTAATTTAAGCTGATTTTATATGTAGGTTTCTTAGGTCATAAAATGAGATGTGTTGATATATTGGTTTCTCATTGTATGAGAAATTAACAGGGTAGAAATTGTTTGTCGGACTTTGTGAGAAATAAATGATTTTTAATCCTTTGGTGCTAATGAAAGATATTGCAAAATTTTAAATTCAATTTTGATGAAAGATATTGCAAAATTTGAAATTCAATTTTGTTCAAAGTCGTGTGCACATATGCGTTTGTGATGATTTAGTTTACATCCAGAATGTTATAAGGAAGTTAACAGAGTTTGTACTTTTGATAAAATATAAAAGATTGAACTAAATTGTGTATGGCTGAAGTTTTATATGTAATAGTTGCAGAAAACCCCAATCTAAATCCAAAAAGCAAAAGCTGATTTTTTTTTTTTTCTACTATGATGCTTCAGGAATGTGAAATAAGCGTTGGTGCATCTGTTTATCTTTTCTTTTGTATGGGTTGAAAAGGATCTGTTTATCTTTTCTTTTGTATGGGTTGAAAAGGGATTTTACTTGCTAGTAAATATGCCATTGTAATATGACTACTTGTCTGATTTCAATCTCTTCTCATTACAGTGAAGAGGTTGCCCCTGCAGTTGAGACAGCTGCTCCCCTTGGTGAGGTCATGGATCTCATGACAGCTTTGCAAATTGTGTTGAGAAAATCACTTGCTCATGGTGGTATTACACGGGGTCTTCATGAAGGTGCAAAAGTGATTGAAAAACATGCGGCCCAGCTCTGTGTATTGGCAGAAGACTGCAACCAGCCTGACTATGTTAAATTGGTCAAGGCACTTTGTGCTGACCATAATGTAAGCTTGTTGACGGTTCCCAGTGCTAAGACCCTTGGCGAGTGGGCTGGTGTAAGTTTTATTTATTCACTCATGTGTCCTTGATATAAAACCTGTTGTATAAATATTCACTATCATCATATAGTTTTCGTTCAAACCTGAAGTTGTCATATAATTATTGTTTTAAGTACTTTCAGCCTATCTTTTTGGGGTGCATTTACCTTTTTTTTCTTGGGTAGGGTGGTAACCAATTGGGTCTTACTAAATGGTTGATAATCTATTTATTTATACTTCAACTTTATTGATTGCATGCTGTACTTCATGCAGTTGTGCAAGATTGATTCAGAGGGAAAGGCCAGGAAGGTTGTTGGTTGTTCTTGTGTTGTCGTGAAGGTAATAACATTGTTTCAAACTACGTTTTCACATCCAATTGCTGCAATGGGGTGGTTATCTAACCAGATTTTACATTTGACCCACTAATTTCAGGACTTTGGAGAGGAAAGTGATGGTCTGAATATTGTTCAGCAGCACATCAAGTCTCACTGAGTAGCATACAGTCTGATTTGATGGAGTCCTAATTCAATTATATAGAGATAGACTGGTCTCTTTTGTCAAAATTCGTTTGGGACTCTCAGAAGATTTTTGATTGTTTAGTTGTGCTGTTATTACTCTTTATGCCAATTGAACATCAGTCTGTCATATATTTTGCTGTTTTAAATCATTTCAAAGTAGCAACTCTTCTGCTTTTTTTTTTCCCCGAAATTTTAGACTTTATGCTACTAACGCATTAGCTTTGACTGCCTGCAATGTGGCCTGTGTAAAAATTTGTCATTACGTTCTCAATATCAGGGGTACAAAAAACAGGCTTTGAATGCAAAAAATATTTTAAGCTCTACACGCGCTGAGCATAGGACGCTAAAATTTTGGTATTCTCTTGAATCCTAACATTTACTGAATTGAGTTGGTACAATCACAAATCGTGTCTTTTGGTGATTATGTTGTTAGTAGACTTTTTAGTTGTGAGACAATTATAAACACTTTAAGCTGTTGTGGTTAGGCTATAACGACAAGAGGCCATTGTGTGGTGAAATTTTTCTTCTATCCCATGGTGAAAAGCATGAAAAGACCAGTGTTATTCATTATTGTTTCAATATTCAAAGTCAGGATGTACATGCAAATATGAACAACCAGCCAATGAGAGTGTAAAAGCTAACACAATTGTAATTTTAAGAGCTTGAGACCAAAAATAGAAAACGATGAGTAAAAATTAAAAGAAAAAAGGAAAAAAATAAAAAAAAAATGAGAGAGAGTAGAGTGGTGGATGTGAAAGCTGCCTACAAGAAGGCAAAATTAATAAAATGAGCAGAATCCGAAACGCGCGGTGTATTGTTGTGACTTCTATGCTTGCTTGCATGTGCAGCACTTCGATTGAGGAGTGTGTTTTAAGTAGCGCGAGCAAGCAACTAAGACAATTTGTTTGTGTTTAATAGCTATAATGAGTTGGTTCTTTGTTGGTTTTTGGTTAAAAAACCGTGCTTACGTTTTGCGAGAGTGAAGAATGGCTTGATGATTGTCTTGTTATAGTGTTTGCTTTTGTTAGGCTGGGAATATGCTTCTTAGACCACCTTCTTCTGTTGATGAAGTTATTACTCTTATTGATGTAAACACTCCACTTTTTGTTTTTGTTCTTTACTCTCTCTTTATGCGTTTATTTGTAAATATCTGTCTGTTTTGATTTGGATTTTGGTTGTTTGCTCAAATGGGTTTGTTGTTGTTTGTTCGTTAATGTTGGTATAAAGGAGTAATATTCCGGGTGTTTGTTGTTTGCTTGCTTTGTTCAATGGAATGTGAAATTAGGAGCAATAATTCGAAATGGGTTGATCATCGTTTTAGATTTAATGAGTTTTTTTTCTTGTCATAATGTGCTCATAAGAACTACCCGTTTGGATGTTAAGTGATAGTAAATATTCCGGTTGAGTGTTTGTAAGATGAACATAGTGAGTGTCAAGGGATGATGATTGTTAGTGTTATGTGGGGTTTTCATTTTGCAGAAGCAATGATCGCTGTGATGTTTGGTGTATTAACTATGTTAAGTAGTCTACATATTGCTGTTTTCACGTGTTGATAATTGTTAGTTTCATATGCCTTTTCTTCTTTTAATTACTAATTACTAGTTTGTGGTTCTTCCATTTTGTAGACGTATGTTTGTTTGATGATTGATAAAATGTTAATAAGTTAATGGTTGTGCTTTGAATAAGTTTTTAATTTTTTTTAAACTGATGATTCACATATGTATGGTTGGAGCTTCCTTCTGGAATTAGTTGCATAGAGTACTTGGTTCAATGGTCATCGGTATATCGAATTTTCTACAGTTTCACTGTATCAACATTTATTTATTCCTTACAAATTTACTTTTTCATGATAAATTTACTTTGTCATCACTTCTATGTGTCTTCCTGCATGTTGGTTGATACTATATTTGTTTTGAAACCATTACCCTCTTTCTAGCCACTGGTTCACTGCTTTTTTTTTTTTGGGTGTAATGCCATGGAATTATTCTGTTCTCTTTTGTTCTCTGTTAGAAAGTTGAGCACTTGCTTGCACATGTGGAGCAAGCACCATCTAGAACAATGCAAGATGCACTTCTACCGCCCATGAAGGCATTAATTGCAAATGAACTTTTGCGGCACCCAGACATGAATGTGCAGTTGTCAGTAGCATCTTGCATCAGTGAGATTGCCAGAATAACAGTGCCAGAGGCTCCCTACAATGATGAACATATGAAGGTATTCAATACAATTCAGATGAGTTCTCATATCTATGACAATGTGGCAATTTATTATAATTGTGATGCAAGGAAATTCTTTAAAGTATGAATAGTCAGATTTATGTTTCCTGGACTCTTATGTTGTCCGTTTTCAAATTTGTTGGTGCATGGGAAACCTTTCAGCAAACTGTAACAGCTTTTGAAAAATTATCCCATGCATCTGGTTGGTGTTACACAAAGGCAGTTTCCGTTCTTGACATTGTCTCTAAAGTGAGGTCATGTTTACTAATGTTGGACCTTGAGTGTCATGCATTGATCATCAAGATGTTT
The DNA here is from genome assembly GCA_032402905.1 of Khaya senegalensis. Lineage (NCBI taxonomy): Eukaryota > Viridiplantae > Streptophyta > Magnoliopsida > Sapindales > Meliaceae > Khaya > Khaya senegalensis. The sequence continues at coordinate 4,042,065 of CP135548.1, read as the reverse complement.
CAACATTTCCTAAATGTCATCAGGTAGGCTCCTTATCAATTTTATTTACTGCTTTTTTGTATTGTGTTCTTACATATATATGCTGTCTCAATGATTAGAACTATTGTCAATTTTTGTAAACTCTTGTAAGATAATCTCATCATGTGAGAGTCTAAGCTTGACTGGAATTTATTATATCACATGATTATCCACCGCATTTGGTTGGATTTCTTACTTGTAGGAAACTGGAATTCATGTGCTGCCCTTTTTTCTTTAATTTTTAATTTTTTATATGAGGTTGCCGTTTGATCTAAAAGCTTAACCTTTATAGGTAAGGGTTCAACGATAATATTTCAGTTCTAACATGTAACTTCATGTGCAAGGCATGTGACAACTACAACCAACAAAAAACTACTTATTATACTCAATTGATATGAGAGGGATCCAAAAATAAGTTTGCTTGGTCGATTTGGCTTTGCCTCCATGCTAAGTTAATTTTTGACTGAAAAGCTTAAACTAGAAGTTAAAGATCCAACTATTGCATTTAGCTCTAAAAAGTGCTTTAGTAAAGAATTATTGAAATATTTGAATTTGTGCCATCGAGTTGCCTTTTACAACATAATGACTTTTAGGCCCAGCTGTGGAATATCAAGAATAGATATTATGATGAATGAATGGCTGTTTTTGTTTGTTGTCACCTCATAGATTTCAAGTCTGTGAGCATGTCTCATTATTTTTCCTTTGATCCTTTGCCCACGCAGAAGGCTAAAAATCAGTAGGTAGTTATTGGAAAATGAATGATGAAGTTTGTTGGTTGGTAATTGATTGTGGAAAGATTATGGTTATGTGGCACATCATTATTCTTTTGACTCATTCAGGTGGGATATCTGAACTTGGAAAGTGGTTAATGGAGGATGAATACTTGTCCATGTTCATAGATATTGGCTACTATTGACATGTTAGCTATGCTGCTTTAGTGGCTAAAATCTGTGTTTGGGGCTGTAGTCTTTTTTGAGCTGTTAAACAATCATTGTGGACAAAAGAATTGTTGCATTGGGCACTGCTATACGAAAATATCATCTTTTTTATTTTCTTCTTCTTCTTCTTCGTTTTCAGAAAACACAATTCATAGACATTGAGTAGTTGCCATTTATTCATAAAAGAAACAAAATCTCAAGAAGCCATCTTTGAAACCTTGTCTGGGCAATTAGAAAGTGACAATACACAAAATTCAAATGCCATGAAACTGGATCTGTAGCATGTATGTCTGGGAAACTTGGGTTCCTCTAGCTCTCCCTGAGAAAAGTTGAGACAAGTGATCCTGAGTACATTTGAGACTAGTGATTTTATTTCCACCATGTGTACCAGTGTCTTTAGAACATTTGTAGATTAGACTGACAACTGAACTTGTGGGGTAGAGAGTTATTTGGCACCACTGAAATTGTTTGTTGTGCTGTTTTCAACACTTTGAGTCATGCGGTAAAATAAAATATTATTCGCCGCTCATTTTGCTGAAGCAATAGCCGAGAAGTTGGTGTGCTGTTTCATCTTGTTGTAGCTGCAAGTATCTTTTCTATATGTTTATAATTAAATGCATTTTCTTGTTGAATCCTAAGGTCCAACCATCCTCATGTTATATTTTCGTCCATGGAAACAATTATGGCCCTGGTCATGGATGAAAGTGAAGATGTTTCCTGGGATCTTCTCAGTATTCTTTTGGCTAGTGTCCAAAAGGAGAAGCAGGTGATTTTTGATTTTTCGTTCTGATCATCTTAATAATTAGTTCTCTGATATGTAATTGGTGAGCTATCTTTATTTTTTCAGGATGCTTCTCCTGTTTCCTGGAAGCTGGGGGAGAATGTAATCACTAATTGTGCTGCTAAGCTTAAAAACAATCTTATGGAAGCTGTGCAGTGTAGAGGCTTTGCTTTGGATGAGTATGCTGAGATAGTTGCCTGTATATGCGAAAGTAGATTTGACATCCTCCAGCATGGTCATCTTAGTGGTACCGAGGACCATTTGGTATGTTTCTCCTAACTTTCTATGTATCACTAGTGCTTATGACTGGTTTCTTAATATAATGATTTTTTTTCTCACAATCATGCAAAGTGGGTACAGAGGATTACACAGCACCTGCATGTTTTGCTGAATTCCAATTGTAAAAGTTTGTGTCTTTAATAAGTTCCCAAAGTTAATTTATATCATTAGCTGCTGTCATTAGGATTTATTAGAATGCATAATACCAATTGGTTGAGCTGATACTTACTACTACTACTACGTTAAGCTTTTGGATGAAGCGGCAACTTAACATGGTATTAAAGCCAATTTTGACCAAGAGGCGTCATGTTTGAATCCCCTATATGATTGTGTTTATCTCTATCCCTGTCTTCTATCTTTTTTTTGTTTTTTTATCTCTGTTCTGGCTTGGTCTGCATGACAAGACTGTTTGGTATCGGTCTTAAATATGAGGGGGTTCTGTTAGAGTATTTAATACTACTGTTTGGGCCTTCACCTACTAGCTTAATGTTTAAGGTCTGTTAGAGAATATAATAATGTTGTTTGGTCCTTTACTTAGTTTATGGCCTATTAAATTAATTAATACTATTGTTTGGGCCTTTAACTACTAGTTTAATGTTTTGGATCTAGTGGTAGCTTAAAAGGATTTTGTTTTTTTTTAAATTTCTCATTGATTTTTAGACAAAATACAGTAAATTATACTTTTGAGGAGTCAAATGAGGGTATATTATCAATTGTTTGATGTAATATTATTTTGTTAAGTCCGTCCATAATTTGTACAAGGTGATTGCCATAAGTTTGTGAAGACTATCCACTTATCTGCTCATCTCTCTTTGTGTAATAGAAAACTGCTTAAACTTGGAAAGCTGCTGTTTCAGATTTACATTTTCCTGCAGTCTTTCTTCTATAATTTCTAAACTTTCTGCCTTTTGTCTGGGACATGTTCAAAAGTTGGTTTGACAAGTATATTTATATTTAATTTCTAAACCAAGTATATTTATATTTAATTTCTAAACCATATCAACTGGGGAGACACCACTGGTAAAAGAGCAAACAACATCAAGGGACACAATGCATCAACTCTGTTCATAATTTGTAAAGGAGATATCTAGTATGGAGCTGTATCTGCATCAGATTTGTACCAGTGGCAGCTCAAAAATTTAGGATACAATATTCTCAGTGAAGGGATATTCACTAGTCTTGTTTTGCAAAGCTGATTTGATGGTGCTGACACCGGCTGTCCTAGTACTGCATCCTGATTTTTGACACCCTTGATAAAGTTATTCGATAGATCATGTTTCGTTTGGATCAGGCTTACTGTTATACCATTTCAATTCTTTTGAAAGATTGGAGCCATGTTTTTACGTTGACATAGTAGTTGGTTGTGAATGAGGCCTTTGTAATTCTTCTTGTCTCCAATATGAATTTTTTGTTTCTTATTAAAAAACTTCTCTTCTTTCATTTAGATCTTACTCTAGTTGGGCTGTTGTATTATTAGTTCACACATTTTTATACTTAGCCATCAAATTTCCTTGGAAGGCATGCTAACTTGTCTGGTGTATGATGTACTGCATGCAGAACAAACCTGAAGTAAGAGCAGTCCCTGTCAGTGTAGTCATCATTTTAGATATAAAGTTTAGATTGAATGCATTAGCATGCTCCGGGCAGATAAAAAAATTATCCACAGGGCAAAATGAAGTGAGTCTATCATGTTGACATTGATCTCAAAGATATAAAGGCTTTATTTTTATATTGTTATCATTTTTCTAAATGATCCTTTTCTGAATCCTCCCAAGTTATATTTAATTTTCTGTTTCAGGCAACTAAGGAACCAGAGTCTCTGTGTTTTGGAGAAGTTTGCCTTCATGTGAATGGTATTTCCAAGTCAATGATGAGTAATGAAAATGCCCCAAGCAGAAATGAGGACACTGCCATGACAGATAAGTCCTCAAAAGCATTAGAGCAATGTTCTCATGTTAAGCATTTTGAGAGTCTTGATGGAAGATGTAATGCTGGACCTGGTGCTTTGGACTCTTTGAAGATTGTGAAGTCAGAAACTAAGCCAGAGAGTGCTCCAAAGAAAAGGGGTCGAAAACCTAATTCTTTGATGAATCCAGAGGAAGGCTATGATCATACTTGGGTTTGAACCAGAAGAAAAACTTCCAAAATACCTGGTCATGGAAAATCTCATGATAAGGAAGCTGATTGTTTGCCCTCCACAAACCATGATTCCAAGCAAGCTCTACTCTCAGCACGAAAAAAAGTGCGCCACCATACCTTTGCATCATCAAAAAGTGACCTTCCTGATGCAAGTCATCAAAGAAGGGGATGGCTAAAGAAACCAGGGATGTTGATGAATAATCAAGATGCTAATCCTAATTCCTTTCTGGTGAATTTGAATACCCAAGTTGAGGAGAAAGCTTCACTCCTTGCAGATTTCATTTTGGGAAATGAGCCTGAAGACAGATGTGATACAGAAATAAAACAATGTAAGCAATTGAAGACCAAGGAGGAGACAACTCACTCAGTTGGAGATGGAGTTTTAGAGAAGGAAGCCAAGGTCCTGTGTGAATTCAAGGAAAAACCATGGCAGCTGTCACTGACAAAGGCTAGGCAAAGGAGCATCATTAATAATGGATCATCCATCCAGGCAGATACCAAGAAAAGGAGTTTGGTTATTGCTATTTCGGCTACAGGTATTACTGAAGCATCTGGTGCTAAGGTATGAAATGAAGAGATTGACTTTTCTTTCTTTTAAAATCACATTTGACAACCATAAATGTTTTGAATCAGTTCTTATTTATCTTTCCCTCGCGTCAACTACTGTATGTCGAAGAAGAAGGTTTCTAAGGGTGCAGTTAAATCATCAATTAGAGATGGAAATTACTGGGATGACACTCCTAAAACAGAGGTCAAGAAGAAGCTTATTGGCAGGAAGGAAGAGGTATAAATTTGTTATTTTTGACTGTAGAGCTTTTAATTTATCGGTGGGTAAGTGATGCTCCTATTTCCCTTTGGTTTTGGATAAATATATTGTGATATAAGTTCTCATGTTATCTTCCATTCCTGTCAGTTGTGTAGAAGAAGATGACTTCAAAGAATGCAGTTAAATCATCGAAAATAGAAAGAAATTGTTTGGAGGACTCTCCTGAAACAGAAGTCAAGAAGAAGCATGCACCCGAGATGGTATATAGCCTCAGAACCTGTAACTTATTAGAGATCATCTATGCATTCCTATTTCCCTTAGGTTTTGGATAAATGCTTCTTGTTATATAAGTTCTCACCACAGCTTTGTCTCTTATCAACCGTATGGAAGAAGATGATTGCTAAGGCTGCAGTTAAATCATCAAATAGAGATGAAAATAGTTCAAAGGACACTCCAAAAACAGATGTCAAGAAGAAGCATACTGACAGGAAGGCAGAGGCATAGTGTTTTCTTTTGTCAGTGTAACTTATAAGTTATAGGTGGGTCATTAATGCACTCCTATTTCCCGTTGGTTATGGATAAGTGCTAGTTGTGACGTAACTTTCAACAATTACTTCATCTCATGTCAACTGTATTGAAGAAGATGGATTTTAAAGCTGCCGTTAAATCATCAAATAGAGATGGAAACAGCTCTGAGGACACTCCTAAAACTGATGTCAAGAAGAAGCATACCACTGGGAAGGAAGAGGTATAATGCTTTCTTTTGGCCATAACTTGTAACTTATTGGTGGGCGGTAATGCATTCCCATATCCCTTTGGTTTTGGATAAATGCTTGTTCTGATGCAAGTTCTCACATTATCTTCCTCTCTTGTCAACTGTATAGAGGAAGATGATTTTTATGCTGCTGCTAAATCATCAAATAGAGATGGAATTCACTCAGAGGAAACTCCTAAACAAAGTTAAAAGGAAGCTTACTGCCAGAAAGGAAGTGGTACGGATTTGTTTCTTCTTGCTATTCTATAAATTGAAGCTTATATATGATTTATACTTTCCTATTTCCTCTTTCCTTTCTTGGGGTTCTCTTTTCCTCCAAAACTCTCTTTACCATTGCTTTTGATTGTCCTCCGTGATTATTTAGTTTAAGTGATATTCTTAGAAGGCTCTGTGGGTTTGTCTGGAACATTTGTTTGGTGCATAAGTGAGGTATGTTGAAACACAATCTTGTTTGATTGTCAATATTGCTTTTCAGTAAATCATTATTGAGAATTATATCTGGTGGTATATATGCTATTCAGTTCCTTTAATTTAACAATTGATTGAATGTGCTTTGTTTTCCCATTGATTTTGGCCCTATAGAAAATGTTGTTTGTAATGCGTTTAATAAGTTGCCCTCTGTTTAGAACTCGGTGGACATAGAAAGATCAAAGGATTTATATGTACCAGTAAAAAAAAAAAAAAGGCTAGTTAATGATCCAAGGCAAGGTTAAATTAATGTCCAATAAATTGGCTTGAAGTTTTGACATATAAAATGATTATATGAAACTTGAAAGAATATCCTGACAAGACCAATAATTCTGAATTAGCTATCTCCATTTTCCTATTCTAGCATTTAAAATAATTTGTAATCTGATGCTATCATAACCACCTCTGTAATTTATATAGTTAGAATTTCTAAGTTTTAAGAGCTGATTTTTAAGAGTTGATGAACTGTGTGCCATGGTTGTGCAAGATACTGTTATGCATAGTCCTTCATAGGAGTACTGATGATAAAAATATGAGAGGACTGCCAAGTCCATTAGTATTTACTGCTATGTTGAGATAGTAATTTTCTACTTCATCCAAAGTCATATACTTCAACTCTTGATTCTATGATTATGTTGTGGCTTGACAAGGATAAGGTTTTTGTAATCTGTTGGCCTTCATGGTAAGTAGTTTGGAAAACAGTAGCTGGTGTGTCTTGTAGTCTAAACTAGTTGGATCATTTGTTGTTATTGCATAATCATCAATTTAATTTTGGCTTTGGCATAGCCAAATCACATACGAAAAGATACCATGAAAGAATAATATTGGTATCATTCTGTTAGAAAGATATGTCAATGTTCTTTTGCCCACTGTCTGACCTTTGCTATTATCCACATAGAGCAGAAAAGTAGCATATAAGATTTTGATCATTTGGATGTTAAAATTTCGTACTCAGAATTGGTGGTTAAAATCTCAAATGTCACAAATAAGTCTGTTGGCATTCATTTGGGAGTGCACTTGTTTCTTTGTTTGCAATGCAAATGTTTTTGGTTTAAGCTTATTCGCATAGTGAAGCTCAGTATTTTGCTCGAGATTTCTAGGAAGCTGCTCCACTTGTTTGCTTATATTATTTGATGTCTTGGTTGGTCGTTCTTGCTAATATTGTAGATTGCTTTTAAATCTCCTTCAAGATTCTGCCTTCAGATAGTCTTATTTTATTTGCTTTATGCCCTTCTCTATTGTCCATTGTTAAGCTTGTTCTCATGTTATATTACTTATTAATTTAGTTCATCATTCCTATTCAGGCTTCTGGAACACCTGGGCTTGGTGAGCAATTGGTTGGTTGCAAAATAAAGGTTTGGTGGCCAATGGACAAGACGTGTGTACTCAAGCACTTCTAGTTTCATATCCTGTTTTCTAATATTCTTGATGTACAGTTCAATGATTAAATTCTCTCTCATTTGTTGCTCTTGACAAGTTTGGTGTGTTATAATCGCAAATTCTTGTATGCCTTGATAAGTTTTTATTCTATGATTGGTTAGAATTCTCCACCTCATGATCAATTTAGAGAATAAGACTGGTTGACGACTTTGCATATTTGCTTTAGGTCTTGCAGTTCAAGCGCAATCATGCAGACCTTTCTAACATTGCTATCACTGCTGTGTAGATCTCTTTAGACAATGTAATGTTATTAGGGCGTTAAACCAAAGTTCTTGGACAAGAAGGCACTAGTATCTGGACATGGTCAACTGAAACTTTAGGTGTGCTAATGGCCCAGAGAAAGTATTGCATGTAATGAAGCCAAGAGTCATCACATGAAAGCAAATTGAAACCACAGTGCTTGTATCTGGTGGATCATGGAAAGGGTCTGAATGTCACCTTTGTTTCCCTGTTCTTTATATGTGGCAAACTGTTGATTTACAAAGTTTTGAAAGCTGCCAAAAGAACATGAGTACCACTTTTTTCCTGCATTAGATCATTTGCCTAGTATGACAACTTTGGAATTGGATACTCTCTGATTTTGTGTTATTCTGTAGCTTTTTTATGTGTCAGACTAGTATCTGTAAGAGAAGTGCAAAAGCTACTATTTTTGTTTCTCATATTGATTTTCTTGTTCTGTAGGTTTTATGAAGGGGTTGTTGATTCCTATGATCACTTTAAAAAGAAGCACAGGGTAGGATGGCTTTGAATGCCATTTGGCTGCTCTGCAGATCCAAACCTTATGTTAAATTATTAGTCTGATGCCTTTCCTCACAGCTGTTAGCTCTTCATCTGTTATCACTCCTCTAGTCTCAGTATCCATTTTATTGTAATCACGGCTCCATGATGGAGTCATGGGTCTTTGTGACACATTATCCATGTAACTTCCATTTTGTTGTTAATTGATTTTTTCTTGCATTTCTGTGGAGGAATTAAATCTCCTTTGCTGGCTTCTTGCATAGGTCTTATATGCTGATGGGGATGAAGAGATATTGAATCTGAAAAGGCAATGATAGGAGCTGGTTGAAGGTCGTGTTTTGCCAGAAGGCTCCTTTTATGATTTAATTTTCTTGTTTGTTCGATAATGTTTAGTAATTTCAACCTAGTACGCTGATACAATAACAGGGGCAAGAGATTGATGTGTTAAAACCTGATGCTTCATCTGATACATAAGTGCTGTTCTAAACATTTTTCCCTTGGCAAAATGAATGTTGACTCCTAGACATTTTCAACATGGTTGGTGCGTAGATTGGCTACTCTTCTGCTCATATTCTTGGTTTATCATAAGACAAGTATTTATCCATGAGTATTGCTTGTCACGAGGACCAGTTGAACCTCTGCATAGTTCTCCGTGTAGGCTGTCAGCTAGGGGAAACCTAAATCTTGTATTCATGGTCATAGGTTATCTATATTTTCTGTTTTGTTGTGGTTGGTTCCATTATTGTTTGATATGTAATTTGTATGGTTATTTCTCTTGTTCTTTTACTTAAAATCGAACTTCACTTAAATTTGAACATCTTAAGCATTTTTGTGATTGGGATCTTTCATTAATTATTGTCCATGATAGTAGATAGTTGCATATGGTATATGGCAATATATTTTGTACGATCTTAGGCATTTTCTTTTTTGCATTAACCGAGCAGACTGCTAAAGAAAGAAGAAGAAACAGAGTTAGAGCTGGTCAAAGAAGTGAAAGCCCCATCCTTGAAAAGGTTGGTCCAATGAGTTATGAGTCTGTTTTGGTATTTTCAACTCTTAACTGAAACTTCAAATGCTTTTGTAGGAATACTCCTGCTAGTGCATCCAAAACAAAGGCAAAAAATTCTGCAAAAAAATCTGGTGCTAATTCTCGAGATGGTGCTACACTTGACAAACGTGGTTACGCTGATGAATCCAATGCGGAGGTGTCCGAGAAAGAAAACTGATATTTACTCTAAGCAAACCACAACAGACTGTGACCTCATCCAATGTTGAAAGTCTCAAGAGTGTCAGCATTGAATCTCCTGATGTGGGTAGATCTTCTGCAGAACGCGAGGATAGACCGGTGCAAACAAGCCAAGAGGCAAAGAAGGGAAGCAGTTCCAAGGACGTTGTAATCTAGGTATAGGTATGTACAGGGAAACTGTGAATTTTGCAGGTGAATATCGGCTCTCTTTTGGCTGCTGCTGCTGCTCTGCTGTTGCTGCTTAATTTATGACACAGCTGTAAATGCACAATTTGTTTAATTTGTATGTAGATCTAGATGGGTGGTGGCCTGACATGTTAAGGGTCTAATATAAACAACAGAACTTCAAAACTGAACTTAAATCCAACCCAACAACTGTTTGCGAAGGATTCACATTTGAAACAATTGTCAGAGGCTTCATGGTCAGATGTTGAAATTTTGTTTTACAATTTCTTCATGGAAGTCGAGGAATTCATTAAAAGGTCGAAACTTGTGACTGCCAACCTTATTTTAACCCAGTCATCTTTTACCTGCCCCGTTTTTAAGGGTTTTTTTTTTTTTTTTGAAAAGAATTAATGGTACTTAAAAACATATATGATGTAATAACATTATATTATTATTATATATTTTACATAATTTATTTTTTTATATAATAATATTTTTATATCAATACGTGTAAATTAGTTTGTATATAAAGTTGTAGGATGATACTATTGTAATCATTTTAATTTCGTATTTTAATAACACTAAAACAACTATTCATAAATATTCTTTTGTTTTTATTTATCTTTTTAGTAAATTCCATAATCCTTCAAATGATTTATTTATCTATTTTTTAGTTTCTTCACTTTCTTATCTTTCAATGTTGAAATTGTAAAGTACTAGCACTTTTCTTAAATTGATTTTGGTTGAAGAAGAAAGTCACAAAAATATTAAAAATAAAATTGATGAAAAATATTTAAATAATTTATTTTTCACTTTTTTATCTTTATAATAAACAAAGAGAAAACGGAAAATTGACCTTAGCATTAAGTCATTGTATTACTTAAGAAAAACAATTAATATCGAACTTAATTAATCCACCATCAATGTTGTAACAAGAAAGTATCGTGAGAACACCATTAATTATTGCATGTAATCCCTTATTATAATTAAACTCTTTTATGTTACCCCACTTCTCTTTTTTGTCAAAATTTCTTTTAAATTTGTAAAAAGAGTAATGTAATTAAATTAAAATATAACAAAAAAAATTTATAAATTTGAACTAAATTCAGGATTTAATTAAGTACATAATTATTTTTAATATAGCATTTATTAAAATTAAAATTATAAAATTTAAAAGAGAAGTATTATAATAACTTTACAAGGCCACAATAGCATCACTCCAATTTGTACTTGTAACATTATTAATTGGTTACATATATGTGTATGCATTATACTTAAGTTTATTTTAATTAGTGTAAGCTGCTGATTGGTTTAATTGGTAAAATTTTTTAAGGTGATATAAGAAATTTAGAGTTCAAACTCTATTAATATATTGTTGCAGAGAATTTCCAAATTATTTTTTTTTTAATATGTAAAATGACTGATGATATCAATGATAATAAAGAAATGATTGAAATATTGTATAGGTTATTTGAGTTGGGATTAAGCTTAGAAGTAGATAACGATGGATATCCATATGAAGAAAGTAGGTAGGTATGTAAGGTAAGTTATCCCATTGACATACCAACTAAACACTCACCTAATCCTGTTTTGTTTTTATTTAATATAAAATTATTCTGGTATTTATTTTAATGGCCAAGAAAATCAATAAAATTTAATAACAATGAATCAACACAAATGGATTTTTTTTTTAATTAATTAGATGATGAAATTGATATGCCATTTCCCATCTTAAAAAAGGAAACAAAATATGATTATTGATAATGACATCCTAATACATTTTTATATATTATTCATAATAATACAAAAAGTCTAATATTATTCATAGTAAAATATAATTTTTTTTTTTTTTTGAGTTTTGTGTCCATTTTTTTTTAAATATCAATTTTATATTAAATAAAATAAATTTTTAAGACAATTAGACACTTACGGGGTGCTAATTGTATCAAAATATTCTAGGGTTTAAACTCTACTTCCATCGTATTAAATATTTATGTTTATTTTATTATAATATTAATTTTTTGAAAAATAAAATTAAAAAATAAATAAAATTTTTAAAAAGATTACAATCATTTTCTAATTTTTTTATTTTTGTCTTTTAAGTAAATTTTAATACATGATACAATTAACAATGAGTGATTTATATTGTATTTTAATAAAATTTATAAATTATTTTTATATTTTATCATATAAATTGAGAATATTAATATATAATATTTATTTTAATAATTAATTTTGTATTATTAATTGTGTCGCATGTTAAAATTTATTTAAGTTAAAGATAAAAAAGATTAAGAGAAAATTTTAATTTTTTTTAAAAAATTATTTTTAAAAGGAAGACAAATAATAAATTTAAAATTATGGCACAAAATGAATACAATGGACTAAATCATAATCCAAAATCCTTATTTAGCACCATTAGATGATGTTTGTTTTTGAATAAAAAGACAAACCAAAGCAAATAAAAATAAGAACACTTGCATACCAAGTTAGTGGTAGCCAGTAGCAACTACATTATGAGAAATTAGAAACTCTTATTAAGATTGAATTCTGACTGCATCTTCTGTCCGTGTTGGGATAGAAAGATGACCCTTCTCCTGCAAGCTCTTAACGGTGTCGTATAAGCACTGCTTCACTGGTGTAAACTCCAACCCTAAGTCCTTCAGCTTCTGGTTTGAGAACTTGTAGGGTTTTGCTCTTGGGTTCTTTTCATCTGAACACCTGCAAGCAAATTCCAAAATTCCAAATTAAATATCAATCAACTCGTATTTTTAATAATAAATTTTTAAATTAAACGATAACTTAACATAATATTAAAACATGTTTTACTTTACAGTCTTTTATAGGAATCTTGAGACACTAAAGATTAAATAATTGAATCTACAGGATAACATTCATTGGATAAGATCAACAATCAGACTTATAAGTGATAGAAAAATAATACTAAATTCAAATTTCTATGAAAAATAGGGTTTGAAACGTGAAAACAAACTCAATAGATGCAAACCCTGCCAAGAAAAAAAATAATTCTAGCATGACATATGGGACCATTCTAATTCGAACACACATTCAAAAGAACAAAAGAACAAAAGACAACCACAGCAGTGATTCGTAGTAGGTGAAGATACTCTTTTGCTCCTCGAAATCATCATAAAGACAACTAGGGTTAGGTGGAGGCCATTGGCTCCACTAATTCTGTGCATCATTTCTTAGGTTTTTGTTGTGTTCTTGGGTCACTGTCTTTTAGGTGGCATGTGGATGATATCCCATTCCTTTTTCATTGCTTCTTTACTAGTCAAAGTTGGTGCAACTCCCCCACCACAAGAAGAAATCATTTTTATAATTTTTTTTAAAAAATATATATAGCATTATATAATTGCTTACATCAATATCAAATCAGCAATAGTTCAGAATTAAAAATGAAAGAATTATATGAAAAATGAAATTTATTTTAAAGATTATTGAATGCTTGATTTGATGTGTCATGCTCGACATAGGAAGTTTGTTATATGCTTGTTTGTTTTTTTCTTTCTTTTTCTTGTTCTTGTTTGGTGGGATAGAAAAACTCCAGAGTCTTGGAAAACATTTCCTTCTCCGTCACTTCATGAGATAACAACACTGAATTAATTAAAAAGAAGGTATACGAATTGATGTGCTGCCTACTTATGAAAATTTCTGGTGTGTAATTAAGAGTCATAATCAAAATTAGCCCAAATTATAAAATAATTAAATAAATATCTCTCACTTATTGTCAAAATGTGTCTAATCATTAGAAGAGATTTGTCTAAGAGAAGTGAAGAAATAAATTTTTGTTGATTCCAAATGAATAATTTCATTGATCAAAGGTCCGACTAATCTATGTATGAAAGTCAAGATTCAATGGAGTGATTCATATTAGTTAGGTAAAAGATTCGGCATATGTAAAATAAACACATATGCATACTTTCGGATGCATGAACTAATCTTAATTTTTATATTAATTTTTAATTAATAATTAATGTACTTTTAATTATTAATACTAATGTTAATATGTAAATTAATATATATAATATAATTTTAAATTTTTAAATAAAATTTATTTAATATATATAAATTATATAAGAAATTATATAAAAAATTAAAATTTCTAATTTAATTATATGTGTGTATGTGTGTCAAACCTAAGTAACATGAATCACTCCATCAAATTTTGATTTCCATGCAATCTCATTAGTCGACAAAGTTAGATCATCACTGAATTCTTTACAAAATTTTTCACATTTTAATTATTTTCTTAAAATTTCTTTCATTTTAATGCCAAAATTGTTCGAATTTTAATTTTTTTTTTATATCGTATCCAAATTTATTAGTAGTAATTAATTCAATTAATTAATATTTTTTATGTCTTAACTAAAAAGATTCGTTTATTTACTGACTAGTCAACATATATAATCAATGATGTGCAAGTACCAATGTAACAACAGCCAGAACACTTACTTGGTGGGGATGGGGTATTCCGGGAAGAACTTGGCCAGAATCTCCACCACCTCGCCGCGGTGGAGCACGCTTTCAGCGCAGAGGTAGCGGCCCGAGGCCGCCGGAGTCTCGAAGACAAGAATGTGTGCTAGTGCCACATCCCTAACGTGCACATATGCCTGAACTGAATTAGCATAAGTCTTTGCCGAGCCAGTTAAGTACTTAAGAATGTGAATAATACTAGCATTCACAGTTGGTTGCAGCAACGGTCCGAGCACCAAAACTGGGTTCACCACCACCAAGTCCACCCCTCTCGCCCTCGCCTCCTCCCACGCAGCCTGCTCCGCCACCGCCTTTCCGTAGCAATACCAGTTCTATAAAATTATTGACATGCACCATGCAGAGTCGTCAGTCGGATTTAGAAAATTTATAATTTTTTTTTCTAAAAATTTGGTCTACCAAATTTAAATTTGTTAATATTTTAATTGTGATTTATTAAAAAATTAGTAAAAAAATTAGGAATGGTAAATAAATAATTTATAATGATTTAAAAGAACCTTGGTATTCTTGCAAAACTCAAGATCACTCCAGCAAGATTCATCAACGACAGCATCAGGACTTCTGTTGGGGTCCATATAGACTGCACCGATCGAAGATGTGAAGACCACACGGCGAACTTTGGCCTCCGCCGCTGCAACAATCACATTCTTTGTTCCGATCACTGCCGGCTCCACCATTTGTTCCTTCACCATTAAATAAAAAAAATATATTAATAAATTTAGTAATATTATTATCACTTTTCTTCTTTTTTAAAATAAAAATATGGAACCCACAAGCAGCTGGTAGTTGGTGAGTGTTTTTCATTATCAACAAAGCAATCATATGTTTGAATTATAGTAACCTTTGAATTATTTCATGTGACTGTTTCTACATTTTTTTTATAAATTTGGTGAGGAAAGAAAATTTCCCAGTTTCTCTCTTACGAATTTAAACACTTTCTAGGCAACCAAACAGAAATTTCAGAAATTAAAAAATGAACTCACTGGGTCATCTGTTACAGGCGAGGCAGTATGGAAAACACCATCACATCCACTGATTGCTTCTTTTAGAGACTCAAAATCAAGAAGATCAGCTTTGCACAAAGTTAATCTTTCCTTTGCTCCTTCAAGCTCACGCAAATGAGTATTCTTCGGATCATCTACAACAAAGTCAATAGATAAACATAAATAAATTACACATAACCATCATCTCTGCATGTAAACAAAAATACCCAGAACAAAATCCTCATTACCTGGATTCCTGACAGTTCCTTTAACAGCATAACCTTTTTCCAGCAGGAGTTTAACCATCCAAGAAGCGATGAAGCCGCCGGCGCCGGTGACGCAAATGGTTTGGCCTGAAACTGGAGAGCTGCTGTCAACCGGCATAGTGGATATGTATTTTTCCGGTGAAATGCTACGTATGTTGTCGGTGGAATTGAAGAAAACACTAGGAAACTCTTGAGGCAAATTAGGATTGGTACTTGTGTTGGCATTTATAAGGAAAAAGAGTTTGCCGACTCACCTAACCCCGGTAAAAGGCATTTGACTCGGACTGAGGGTTTCAAGGGAGAATCTATTTTCTTTAATTTGCATGCAATTTGTTATTATTATTGACCTCTTATTGTTTGATATAGTTGGTAAAAAATAATAAAATTTTATGGTAAGTAAGTTGGTTGAAAATTGAAATTTCAACGAGTTTTAGTTGAAATGGGCTTTGTGATTTGGACCCAAATAATAATAATTAGCTTTTAACTTTTTGTGTTGGCAGAGTTTGAACACGAAAACAATTTTTCTTTATCACATCAATTTAAATAATAATAATAATTTTTTAAATTTTTGGTGTTCACAAAATTTAAACACTAGATAGTCAAGTCATTTTTGGTGTTTTTAAAATTTGACCACTAGACTTGTTAAGTTAAATTGATTCTAATATGGAGTTAAAATTGTTATTTTACCTCAAAATTATTTGAAGATAAGAGTTCATGTAATTGAATTTAATAGGTTTATTTTTATAGGTGGTAAGGACTTTAGTGGTAAATTTAAAAGAATTTGAAAATGTGTTAAAAATTATAAGAGATAAATTTTATTTATGAGAATATTAGGAGAAAAGATTATGATAAAATTTGTATTAAGATTAAATGAATTATATTCTTATTAATATCAAGAGAGAAATTTTGAAGTCCACAAAAATTAAATTGTAGTGTTATTCTAAATCACTCAATTAAGTAAATTTTTATTTTAATTATTTTTGTTTAATGATATTATCAATTTCTTATTGTTAAATATAATTGTTTGATATATTAAAACTCATTTGATTTAATGGTCCTCCACAAACACTAAAAATTTTAAAATAATTATTTAAATTTAAGTGATAAAATCAACTAAACAAAATTTAACTTATATGTAAAAAATCGTAAAATTTAAATTTTTAAGTAAAGCGATAAATTTACCTGTATATGAGATGATCATTTTTTTTATTTGATTAATAAAAGAATAATAAATAATAAAAGGCTTATGATTTAAATAAGGATTAAGAATCATTTAACATGCTTAATTTCATAATTAAAGCATTAAATAAGATGGTCGCATATTTTAGCACGTATAAATTTAAAATGATACAATATCATAAAATATTAAATTTATGTTTTACAAAGTGGGTGGGAGTATATGCACTAAAAACTTTCTTTAATTATACTGTTAAATAAGCAATCTCCTGCTTCACTTTTGAACCATCACCTTTTTTTAAATAATTTTTAAATAATCATGCGTGAAGTAATAATTAATTGATGAAAAGAAAGGTGAACGGTGAAAAAAATAATAATATATTAATAATAAATATAAATAAAAATAATAAATATTTTTATAAATTATTGAAATTATGAAATATTTGTTTTATTTTTTATTTGCTTTTAAAAAAAAATTTATATAATATGAGTAACAGTTGAGGTTATATTAAAATTAAATTTATTAAATTATTTATTAAAATAAAAGACATAAAAATATAAAAAAATGAGTGAAATTTGTCAATTTTATAAATAAAAATAATATAAAATTATATTTAAAAGTAGTAACTTAAATAAAAAAAGTAGATTGTTTAATTAAATTTATTTAATCACACATATAGTGACTTTAATATGATAACCAAACATGAGCTAATACAGATCAAGCTAATATGATAACAAGTGAAATAAAAAAAAAAAAAGAAAAAAGAGAGTTTATGCATGTTGAAAATGCACATCCTTTGGTAATTTTACCTAATCCCTCATTTAATATTTCAATAAAACAAATAAGGAAGATTGCCCAAACGTGTGTTATTGAAAAACTTCTTTAATTATTATTATTTTAATTAGTTCTTTTGTTAATTTACCCTTTGAAACAAATGATTGTTTACATGAAATCCAAATAAAGTCAATTGTACAACACCATATGTTGTTAAGGACTATATTATACTGTTCAATTAAGCTATATTTCATTTGACCATAATCTTATCATCTAAAATTATGATTGATAAATATTACTTATCTAATAAAAATAATTATTTACATAAATATGTATCAAATCAGTGTTGAATTTTTTAAATTCGTATTTTAAAAAATGCAAACTTCTATAACAAAAAAAAATTCTCGCTGTATGGTATCAAAATATAAGAGTTATTACCAACAACATATGTATAATATATACATATTAATGCTGTAAGAATTTATTGTTATACAAACTCGGTCATATGAATTAATGTGATAATATTATGTTATAAATAAATATTTTATATTTTTATGGGAGTAAATGAATATTTACAAAAATAAAAAAAAATAATTAATATGATATATATGTTAATGATATAATTTTATTATGTCAATTCGGAGGAAAATAATTTTTAATAGAGATCCCTTTATGTACTTTCTAATCACATCCACTTATGGTTAATTATTTTAATAAACCCTTTCTAATTATAATTAATTAGTGGGCATGTGAATGAAGAATGTGGGTCATTAAGATAAAAGTATTAAAATCAATTAATTAATCGTGAAAGAAGTTGATTAATTATATAAAATAAAATCACGTGTTTATTTTTCACAAGACAAAAAGTACAAATTTTTGTCTATAAAAATTTAATTTTTAATTAATAAAAAGATGATAGCACTATTGATTTTGTTTTTTTATTTATTAAAAATATTTTTTTATTATTGGCAATCACTATTTTTCAAATCTTAAAGGCATAAACACACATGTTCTTTGTTGTTCTCCTTTATTATTAGATATGTTCACATTTGGTTAATATAAACTAACAACTCTTAATAATAAGATTTGTTTAAAAAACAAAACTATATATTCAATACCTATTTAGTGTATCAAAAATTTTTATTTTTTATCTTTTAACAATTTTTTAACATTAAGAATTACAAATTTAAATCTTAATAAAATACGAATGTTTATATCTAATAATTTTTATAAAAAAAATAAAATAAAATTTTATGAATAGTATTGAAAGAAAGAGAATGATGCATGAGATGACTTTATTAGTTTTCTAGTTTTGTAATCTCTTGGTTATAATTTAGTGGTTGGTAAGGTAACATAAGGTGTGTCTTTGTCAACAATTTTTTTGCCCAAATTTTATCCAATTTTCTAAGGCAATATCAGCATTGCCCATGATTAGTGAACAAATAGCGTTGGAGTAATCTACATTAAATGTCAATAAGACATGACTCACAGCTTAGCTCGCACTGCATTCCTCATTATTATTTTTTAAAAATAATAATTATATTATATTATATTATTATAATTTCTAATAAAAACATAATATTAAAATAAATTATTTTTTATTTATTTATCAATAAAATATAATAAGTTAATACAAAAATATTATATTATATTTGATTATATATTATTTTTATTTAAATATAATATGATATATATATAAATTATTAATATATTATACTATTATATATAATAAAATAATATAATTTAATATATATTACATTAAATATAATATAAATTTTTATTTAATTTATTATAATCTAATTTAATTTAATATATTTAAAATATTACAGTTCAATACATACTAACAATGACAGGATATACTTGTATCACAAGTCTAATTATGGTGGATGTTGCTTGAATTTCTGAAATTAATTAGTCAATGAATTTTTGGCCACAAATTAATTGCTGCCACTCTTAATAATTGTGAGTTGGGTAGAACGGTCATGCATCACTTTCATTGAAAACCACCACAGTTTTTGTATATGAAGATTTGAATGACCAAACCAAATTGTTCAATTTTCAACCGAAACTACAACAGCATCAAGATTGCTGCAGTTCTCAGACTTCCTACCACGTTTTAAACCTCTACTTGAAAAGGAGGTTGTTAATGATTTCAGGCATAATTTTGAAGAGGAAATTATAGAAAATGAGTACAATTAAACAACTTATTTATATTTGAAAACTAAGAACAAATATCGACGTATTAATACATCATCTTTCGTCTCCAAGTTTTAAATTGGAGGTTGAAAGTGTGAAGAGGAGGCTTCTTTAAAAAATGATCCTTTCTAAACCTCCGAAATTGTTGAATTATGTTGAATTATATGATATCTTACGTATAATTATAGAAATTAGCTATGATACATACATGTATTGTTGCCTTTCAAAAAATTTTCAATTATAAAATTTAAAATAAAAAAAATATTAAAACATATAAAATCAATAACAAACTGTACTTGAAACGAGTAATAAAATACTTAAAACGTATTAAGAAATACTTAAAACGACTTTAAAAGATTTAAAAAAAAATAAATGTAAAGATACATGTATGCATCGTAGTCTAACCCAAAATTATATAATTTGTATTTAAATGGCAACACAATTGTAATTTTTTGTACAGTTGCTTGACAAAACTGAGCCAAAAATTCGACTATAATTTATATCAAGTCCGATAAAATTATTCGAAAAACACTAACTTTTAGTGAAAATCACTTATTTGATATCAAGTGATTTCATAACTCAGCTACTGTAACTTAAAACGTGCAGAAACTCAATACGAAACACAGCCAAAATCACTTGAAGAACTTTGATGTAAAAGAGATGAAAGCCAGACAAAAAAAGGGAAAATACTGAGGATATCAACTTTATTCTAATACTTTCCAGGCAATGGAAATTAGCATCTTTGTTTTTCCTAATATTACTTACCAGTAATCTCCTACTAGTCAACATCTACCATTTCCCTTCTTGGAGGTAGCTGCATGCTTGCTATATCTTCTCTAGGGAGACTGTACGTTGATCCATTTCCGGATTCATGAGTTATATGCTGACTTTCGTGTGTTGTTAGTGCCAAAAGATGTGTAACCTCCTTATTTTTCCGGAAAACCAGGTAAGCCACTCCAGCTAAATACACTGCCATAGCTGAAAATCCAAATATTCCCAAAAATATAGCTGCCACAAGTTTTAAATGGCCATGAATAAGTAACTTGATGAAGCTTGTCGCGAGATAGTATACGTTTATTGCCATAATCAGGGAACCAACGACCCATGTGACAGCTGAAATCTGCGAAAAAGAATTGGAACAGAAAAATCAGCCCCTACTGATGATGTTCTAGATTTAATATTCACATATTTTAAGACATAAGTTTCATATGTTGTACAGCTATGGTTATGATTTTCCAATTGTTGTATGGCATGAATCAAGGCAAAATGACAAATACAGTAGCAAAAACAGAAATATATTCCAGATTCCACAGTTGCAAGCCTCCCTATTCTAATGTCTGCTTAAATAAAAAAAAAAGATCTTGATGTTCAGCACTTGGCAAGTGTGAATTCCTTAGAAAAAACCACAATGTTTTAGTGGCGTTCTTATTTAGTTAATGCAACTGTGAACAAAGTGTATAAAATACCTGTAAATTTCTCAATTGGATAATTTATTATATCGATTTGTCCTTGAACAGTTAGTCATGCATTTTTCAGAAAAGCTGAGCATAATGCTTGCAATGAATTGGTAATCACATAATAACAATGTGACATGAAACAGAAGAAAGTTTTACCGCAGTTGAGTTGGCATGTATGCCCATCTTGACTTCGCTGCTGGTAAATTTGAGAAGCGGCACGAGAGCAAAAGGGAGCTCAAATGAGAGAATCATCTGCCAAACAGCATCAGAAGCTTAACATTTTTTTTTTTTAAATTTCTAGTTCTTGTTTGTTTTTTCAGTGAAGTAACTGAAACAAAGACAACTGCTGGTAATCAGAAAAAATAAAAAAATCCCAGAGTGGAAACAAAGCTTAAGGGCAAGTATACAATTGAGCCCAATGTATCAATATGGGGCCCTTGACCCTTGTTGTCTTCTGAACATAACCGAGAGGCCATGACAGATCTTTTCAAAGTTATCTGCTAGGAATAACTTTATTTAAAGCAATCATCTCATGACACGAGAGAAAACAGCTGTTTAGCCATTTGTAAAACAGGGTAATAGAATGGCCTATTAAAACAGGACAGAGTCATCACTGTTTAGGTGACATTCAACAGTAGAAACAGTTAGATCAAACAGAACTACCTAGTTGTTTGAGAAATATACAAGCAAAACCTGAAAAAGATTCATTTCTAAGATTCAAGAATGATGCTGAAATTTTACCAGAATGTTTGCAAGCAGAAGATGCTATTCCCCTAAATGGCTTATTCAATCATATGCGAAAAGAAACTGTCTATAAGCATCAAGAAAACTTATCGATTGTGAAAGGAACATCCAAGCCTCATACAAGTAGATTGGATATGGCCAAAGAATAAGCAAAGAAACAAGAATACAGACACCATATTACACCACTGACTCATAAACATCGTTTACTTGAAAATTACCAACTTAAGACAAACCCTAAGCATTCTCAGTATTTAAAGTCGTCATTGTTCAATCCTGGAATCTAGTTACATTTCATATTCGGTGTTGTGTTTAACAATGATACTCAGAATGATAGACTGGCTGTAAAAATCCTTCTTTCTAATTTTTTGTGTTTTCATTATAAATAATCTCAAGATCTGGGTCTGTTACCGATGCAATAATAATGAGTTGTCCAGCGCCTGCAGAGCCACCAATCAGTGCAACAATTAAACTAGGGACTATTGCTAAGGATCGAGTCAGAAAGTTCCGAATCCATGGCCTCAACCGCAAGTCAAGAAACCCCTACAAAACAGATGTAGGAAAAAATTTGTTGAATAGGAAAGAACATGTGCTACGGGCATATCAATTTAAAGCAATAGGGATGCATCTTAACCAAGGTAGGGTAAAGTACATGCAAAAACTATCACATGTGCAATGTCTATCAAGTAAACTCTGATAAATCATGTACCTGTTTTTATTGAACATTACCACTTACGAGAATAGTAAGTTGACTAAGAAATGTCTTCACTCTACAATGAAAATTCAGTAGATAACCAACAAAGAATTGAAATGAAAGTTTCCTAAGAAACAATGACTAGCTATGTGACTCAGTTATTGTCTGATTATTCGTTCCAGAATGGAGAGTGAAAAGACTTATGGCCAATCAGTTTGTATCATTAGATGTCATGAAATGAGGCTAAATATGTTAACAAAATTATATTGCCTTTGAGATAATCTGATTCCGAAACTTATTGACCGAATTTTAAGGGAGTAACATGGATAGTTTTATTGGAAAGACCTGAAGATTTTATAGAATCAAAACCCGAATCATCATCCCATACCTGCATAACATATTGCCCCGCATAGGTTCCAGTTATAGTAGAACTCTGACCAGATGCCAACAAAGCAATTGCAAAAAGTTTTGAACTCCACCTACCTAAGACATTCTGTAAACAATAATACAAAAAACATCCGATAACAAATTTCAGAAAAGAAAATGAAAAATAAAAACAAGTACAATCTGGTAGAATGAATATATGGATTTAAAATACTGGAAAGGTGTTGTCAGATAGCATACTCTAAGTAAAAAGGAGGCTTTGTTTAAATCCAAGTCCTCACAGCTGGCCTGATCTTCTGGATTCAAATTTGAGGAATTGCAAACCGCACCACTCACAGAAATAACAGATACATTAATGAGAAAAGCCACCATTAAAGCAAAGCCACTTTCGATCATATAGAATCTGCAAGCCTCCTGTGAACAACAATTGCATCAGAACCTGCACGTTAATTCATTGAATGAACAATTTATATTAAATTTAGGAGTTTTTCTTCATTAATTTTGACTTTTTTTTAACTAAGCCTTCAAGATCTCTAATTCCTTCTGGTGATCAATAATTTGTTACTGTTGGAAGTTGTTAAAAGGAAATGAATTAGTCGTAAATTAAACTATATTTTCTTTGAACTACCTAACAAAGAGCTGTTTATACTTGGTGCATGACTCATTAGACTATTGATATTTTCTCAGATGAAATTCTTGAAAAGATACTGATTGACAACAATAAAGGGCCATATAGACACTAAGCAAGAGTGGAAAAGAATTTGGGATTGATGGTTAAATCTATTGCACCCTAGTATAACTTTTCCAGAGAGGCTGGGCCAAAAAGTAAACTATCAATCATACTTCAAACTGCAATGGTATGGATCACACCTGCAGAACCTTTTATATGCACATATAAATGCAGGTTGATAAGTAGTTTACTAAAATTAAAAATTCACCTTGATGCCCCGAACAGATCTTGGGATTTTCCTGGAAAGCACCAACGCTGAGTGTAGAAAGAGATTGTGCCTGCAACAAGATAATGAATGACAACAAAAATGAAAGATTTCAAAGAGAAGGAATCACGTGAAAGTTGGAAAAGAAAGTAATAAACATACGGCATAACCATAGCACCAAGAAGTGAAATTGCAAGACCAGTAGCACCATTTCCTTTGAGTTGGGGAACAAAAAGCCCATGCAAAACTTCTTTTGGATCAGGCTTTGCATAGCCGAGCTCCACAAAAAAGCATGAAGCCATTGTAAATACAAGAAAAGCAATAAAAAATTCAAGCTTCCTCACCTGTAAAACAAGGGACATGAAAAAGCAAGTTGATTGAAGACTTTCCAAGAAACCATGTATCTATTTGGGATCATTCAAAACCTAATAGTGATTTCACTTTGCTAACTAATATAGAACCATTCATTTTTGGTTGAATGAAGATGTGCAGCATATAGGAAATGTATCAAAATACCCCATATTGCTGCAGTGCTAGAAGAATCAATGTACTCAACCCTGTTAGAAGAACTCCAATCCATACTGGAAGTTTGAAGAGCATGTTCAGAGCAAAGGCTGTTCCAATCACTGGAAATGGAAGAAAAAAATCAGTCTGGATGGTTAAATTACATGTATCAGGATAAATTGATCCAAACACTGCAAATGTGTTATGTTCTTCACCTTGCAAGGTAAAGAAAAGAAATCAAAAGGTTGAAATATAAAAAGGTTCATATGGATTTATTTATATATCTTTCTGCAGGTATAAAATGAATATGCATTCATGGGTGTTGATAATTTATAAAATTTCAGATTTTGCTAAACACTGTTTTCATAAGAAAACCAAAGAGGACATAATTTATAGAGTCCCTCTGTTTCCCTTTTTTAATTCATACATGGACAGAAAAGAAAAGAAATATAGTGAATAAAACAGGACAAGGAGGAAAATAACAGAGTATGTATTTCAGAGAAACATGAAATTTTTGCTCATCTCAAGTGAAGGCCAGGTGTGAGCTTGCTAGTCCTAGCTGCATTAGTATCCACCAACTGAGTTAGTCTGGCAGCTTATTCTTTTGTTAAAGTGATCGGAGAAATTGACATTTTGGGCATCTTATCCTATGTGTTAGATTAGGCCTGCCTCATTTGTTCCATAGGAAGAAAACCAATTCTCTCTAAACTACCTAGATCACCGTGACTAGATTTATAACTTTAGTGTACGAGTTCTTAGACTTCAACATCATTAACTAATAAATTCCATATTATATTCTCTGCAATCCGTGTTTCCAAAACCAAGTTTATCACAAGCTCAAAATCTTCAGGCTGCCTAATGATGTATTCCCTCAGATACTGTTACAATTCATCTACAATATATTAAAAGTTTATCTGTCTTCCTCTTCAATATTATAACAAATTATAATCTATTAGGTAAAAGAGCTATTCAAATGAGAATATCAATATCAGTTGTGTACATGGTTGTTTGTGTAAATTAGGCAACAATGTTTACAATTGACTAATAGTCTCAAATTGGATAATGAAAATGCATGCAGCCTGGAAAAATTGACTTTACAGTAGAACTTTAGGATGAAGTACAAGACTATTAGCAAAACAGGAAAATAGAGTAGACTTTTGTTCTCAACACTGTCAGTAATCTGAAACAGAGATAAATAGAACATTTACTGAATTTGGTTGAAATAAGTTTCTATCCTAAATGAAGACAAGAAGTCTTAAAGACTAACCACAATATTGAAGTTTAGTTATATGAGACAAAAATATTGTTTAATTGAAATATTTCACACAATCATGTCGAATGAATCTCTTTTAATAGTGTTTAGCAGTGCATCACTTTCCAGATTTTTCCTTGCTATAGAAATAAGCATTCAAATTATCAAATTTCAAGCAAGTGAGAGAAACTGACCTTCAGGTATGTCACATGCAACTATAGCAATTTCAGCCAGAACCCATAAGATGAAATTTGGCACCTTCGGATATTCATTTCTGCAATGCTCTGCTAAATGCTTTCCTACAAGCAAGAAATGAATTCCGAATAAGGAGATATATTCGTAAAGATATATTGAAAGAACAATGTTAGTAAATTTAGATATCAGAACCTGTGACAACGCCAAGATTGGCTGCTAGGGACTGAATAATAAGAGCAGCACATGAAGCCACTAATATGATCCATAGTAACTGCAATAAGAGTAGAAATCCTTCAAGAAGAAGACATGATGAGAACTTTAGAAGAAAAAAGAAAAATAAAAGGGTCTCAAGTAAATGCAAATTAGATAAATTTAAGTGAAATTCCGAGGAGGCCTTAATTTTTTTCCTATGTATCACACATTAAAAATATATGAAGCTATTTCATCTTCTAGCAGCACGAATAAAGTAGAACAAATGATATATCCATCATTCCATACCATTTAGCTGGAAGATTATTTGGAAAAAGAATCCCCAGAATTCGGAGGTTTTCAGATAGCACTTCGAATGGAAAGGGAGTTTTTGTCAACCAATTGTACATTAATTTTAACAGTACGTTGTTGAATGGCATTCCTGACTTCTTCTTGGGAAGATTATATAAATATGAAAATTTTGAAGGCAAAATTATAATAAAAAATGTGTTCAAACGAAAATAAAGGAAAGAGAATTGCATTAAAGGATAAGATACAAACCTCATACTTGTATTCTGCACCTGACTGCAGATCAGTTTCAACTGTAAGTTATCCACAAAATGTAAAGATGGTGTAAAAATTAGAAACTTTGATAATTATGGTTGCACAGAAGGAAATAACAATTCCAGATCTTACAATTTCCAGGATCTATATAAGCAATGGAAACAAGAAATCCAGGACCCATATAAGCAAATAAGTTTTTCCAGCTTGTCCTCTGCAAGAATGCAACATAGATGTTCACAAATCAAGTCATTGCCAACAAGATACCAAATTCTATCTCAACAACTTAGTGCAGTATTTCCCACAATAAAAAGTAAAGCAAAACTTTTATATTGATCGCTTTTTAAAGTTTTGATAAAGAATGTATTATGTTGAAGTTTCTAAAACTGTAGCCAATGACAGCCAAATTTATCTTGCTACCAGTATTCATAGAAGAACAATGATACTGTCTGTGTCTTCAGTCAAAATGTCTCCAAAAGATGATTCATAAACACTACAAAGTTCGAACAACCAGTGAATGAATAAGTCAGGAAATCTCCTCCATAATAAACCAACCTTCACTTTTTAATTACATAATTTCAGCTCCTAACTTGGTGTAACTTTTTTGGGTATGCATTATCCTTTACATTTTACCTTATTCTTCTTTGTACAGATATTATGCTGTCTTCTTGTCCAGATACATTCTTTTTTTCTGTGGACGAAATAGCAAAATCATATAAAAATTGTGCCCTGTGCTGCAGTAACTTATCAAAGAGCCGCCTACTTTGACTAAATAAATTTATTAATCCTATTTTACCATCTAATATTGATTTTCTACATGTAATTCCGTAGTTGTGCCAACTCTTCTTCATGATAACTAAAGAATCTTTCCACAACTAATCACTATATTTTATCAGCTGTTTGAAAAAGTAAGTGCACACTTATAAATAAAATTTCACCAATTCCATGCTATATTTACCAACAATTTGGCAAGATTGTATCCCCACACAAGGAACCACTAATTTTTTTT
Organism: Khaya senegalensis; assembly: GCA_032402905.1. Taxonomy (NCBI): domain Eukaryota; kingdom Viridiplantae; phylum Streptophyta; class Magnoliopsida; order Sapindales; family Meliaceae; genus Khaya; species Khaya senegalensis. The sequence continues at coordinate 4,014,480 of CP135548.1, read as the reverse complement.
GGGAATAATCTGTAACTATTGAGGGACCACAGAGAGTTTGGGGTGTTCATAACATCCACATGCCTACATTATTTGGAAGATTTTGGAGGCTTCTAGCCGTATAATTTCCTTTACAATTAGAAACTCACAATTCTAGTAAGAGACCAATGGTATAGCCAAATATTTATCGGCAAAGAATAAATAAGCGGATACAATTCTTGGATGGATATTTGAACTCTCAGAAAAGTCTACTCCTAAAGCATCTTGATTTAAAAGAATGCACGGAAGCAATCCACTATGCATTCTGTCCATGTCACATAAAATCGAAACAGGACCAAAACTTTGAAAGAGAATATTTAGCAGTTGTTCCGGATAGTAGTGCAGGTTCATCTTACTATAGTAATATGTTTAAAGTCAATAATGCTAATGGTAATCAACGTTTAATTATTAGAAGAAATAAACAAACATGCTGCAGTTTAGTCATAACCAGAACTTATCACCAGGTTGACTTTTCTAACTCATCTCTCCCAAAGATACAGCCCGCACAAAGAACCACCGGGCCAAGCCAATTGAAAGCCCTCCATGCAATATATATTTTTTCCAATACAAAGGCAATAAAATTGATGATGACCACAATGACATCAATTTACATTAATTTCATAAACCATTTTTCAACCTCTGTCATTTTCAAAGTATAACCACCCCACTGCTGCTGATGGCAGCAGCCAGAAAGGAGATGAGAAAAAGGGGAAGTTCTTATCTCCGCTTTTGAAAACACAAAATCATGTTTCTCAACCAAAACTTACACCAATTAGGTCCTTTGACCTCAATAGTTTAACAGGGGGTTTGCAATTAAATCTCCCAAAACTAACATCAGCTAAAGTTTTATAATTGATCTTTTAAGGTTGACAATACAAGAAATAAGAAACTTACATCGGGCACGACAATTTGGTCAGTATCCTGGTTTTCAATCAGCGGTGCATTTGAAAAGCTCCGGTTACCACCGGTGCTAGCAATGAACTGAGGCTGCCCGGATGTTGGAGCCGCCATAGATATCTTGTTGTTTCTCTATTTAATTCTGATAACAAATGAAAAAGTTTCAGTTAGTGAAGTCAACGGAGAACACCAGTTCAAGCAGTGCATGATTTGGGAACTGAAACCAAATATAATGCGCCAGAGGAAACAAAAAAAAAAAAAGAGTTTGAATAAGAACTTGAAAATGGCACATTAAGACGTGCTGATAAAGCCGAATCAAAACTAAATTTTTTAGCTGAAATCTATAAAAGATCAATATAATTTGCACAGACTATGCACAAAATATATGATAGATGGAGGATATTAGAATTAATCTCTGTTTGGATGCTTAAACACCGAAATGAAAATGAAAGAAAATTTGCAAATTTAGACAAAGAGAAAAAAACCCCACGTCAAGTAACAATGAAAACACAAGTTAAAATCCCTTGGCATGCATTCCTCTCAGCAAGCAAACGGAGCAGCAAGAAACCCATAAGGTAACACATCCCATAGAGATACAGGTAATCCGGGTCCAAATTCCGAAACAATCAAAAAAATCTAATAGAAGACCAAAATAAGGAAATTGCAATACTAAGTCTTACATATTTTCTCGGGAATCAAACAAAAAAAAATAAAGGTGATATAAATAACTCGCCTCAGTAATCAAAACTCGCAGAGCAGAGCATTCTCCTCGTATTTATAATAATAATAATCAGCAGAGTAAAGAGCGAGGGTGCTCTCTATTCTGCGTTGTTGGGTAGCTTTCTGTAACATTGACTGACATTAGTTTTAAAAGCATGGGCTAGATTAGATACGCGCTGTCTCTTCTTCTCTTCTGTGTCTGGTTTTATGACAACCAAACTCGGTTGATGCTTTTCATGGATCCCTTTGCAGCGCAGCTGAGCTGTCATTTGATAGAGTTTTATAAGTATGCAATCGATTACATGATAACTGAATAGCCCCTTCCTATGGAAAAAAAATCTGAAAATGAGATCAGCGAATTTTCATCCCTATTTCCATTTAATAAAATTTTATAAATCTATATTTAATAAAATTTTTTATAAATATATTTTATTTAAATAATAATAAAAATTTTAATTAAAACATATCAATTAAAATTCGTACAAAGATTTTTTTTAAATTTTTTTTTTATCAATGAATAATTTTTTATTTATTAAAAAATAAAAAAATTTTAGTTAAAATAAAATTTGGACATTTTATTTTTTTATATTTATATGTCACTAAATTTTTAAAAATTAACAATATAAAAAATAAAGAAAAATTGTTTATACTTAAAACTTTCATACATAATAATATTTGAATCTCTAATTTTTTTATAAATAAAAATATAAATTATTATGTTCCCTTCCATGCTTGGAGATATAATATTTATTATTAAAATTATTTAAATATTTATTATTGTTAGTTATTCTTTCTTCTAATATTTATATCTTAATTATATGAATTCAATATTATAACTTGTCTCGAGATATATATATATATATATAATCTAATGTAATGTGGAAAAATTTAAAAAAATAAAAATTATAGAAGCACTTTTACTATTTAATATGAGCTAGGATCTATTTATTATAAATAAATAATATATATATATATATATGTATACAATTTATCTAATTGTTATCATCCCAATTTATTTTCCTATATATTTATAAAAATTTAATTAATAGATAAAATATTGTCTTAAATTTCTCATTATTATTATTATTATGGAAGGTCTTACTATAATAAACTCCTCTTTTTACTTTGTTATTTATTATTTTTTAAAAATAAAAAATAAAAGTAACTAATATATATTTATGCATATTTTATTATTTTACGTAAAATTTAAAAAATAAAATATAAAAGTTATAATAATTAACAAAAAAAATTTAAAAATTTAATAAAAAATTTAAAATATTAACAAAAATTTAACAAGATTAATTAAAAGTGGTGAATGATGTGTTTCTTTGGTGGGGTCAACCTTCAACGCTTGTGATTTCGTGCAACAATCTAGGGTTAACGCAGGGAATAAGAACCCCTAACGTGTGGTGGACCGTGGACTGGGAGTGTATGAGTTCCACGCAATTTGTGCCAAGCAAACAAACGATTGGATCTGCCACGTCACTTAAAGTTTTGGTGGGACCCATCGTTTCTGAATACGACAAAGCTGCTTTTGGTCGAACTGCAAAAAACGACAACTTACGTGATACGACTTCCAGTGAGAGTACGTTACTATTCTGTACGCTGCCACAACATGGAAACCTATGACTTGGAGATCGGCTTGTGGGGTCCAAATTTGGGTTTCGTTGGGTGGCTTTGATTTGGTAAAAAACGACTGATCATGATGATATTCAACGACGAAGATGCCGTTAAAGTTTTGTGGGCCATGTCGTTGAGTGGGACCGAGTTTTGGATTATATTGCGATTTGAGTGGAGGTATAAGAGAGGAATATTTTCATTACATTCCCTGATGTTGACACGTCATCGCGGCAGTTCGAATTCTCTGATAGCGACACGTGCATCCATCAAGGTGAAAGGAGAAATGATTTGATGTTTAAAAGCAATTTTCATAAAGTTAAAATAAATTTCGAATATTTAATAAAAAAATTTCAAATTAAATTTGATAAAAATAAAAAAATACATATTTATGCATAAAAAAATACTAAAATATTATTATAAATAAATAATACACATTTAATTTAATATATATTTTAGTCTTTATAAATTTAAAATTAACTCAAATATTAATAAATTTTGTATATATACACATAAATAAGAAGGATCGACAAATCTTTAATTTTAAATAAAATTTTATTCTAATTTTTTTAATTATTAAATAGATATATTTTTGATAATTAAGAGTAAATATAATACATATAACTAATATATTATAATTAGTGAAAATATAAAAAAATAATAACAATTATTCAAATATATTTAATCTAATAATATAGAAATAACATAAAAAATATGTAAAAAAAATTGTGACTATGATTCTAATTCATCTATCTATCTATTTATATATATTCACCCTTTTAATTATGTTATATTTGTGTGCCAACACATTAATATAAATAATTTTTATCCTTTTAATTATATAGTATTTTTATACGTATGAATATGTATAAATAATTTACATATGTCATACTAAAATAAAAATAAGTATTTGATATTTTAAAAAATATTAAATCATTTTTTTCTTAAATAAAATATTATTGATATATTTGCAAAATTAAAGCACTTATAAATTCTTAAATCCCCTTATGTTCTTATTGTTGATGAGATTCTCTTCCCCCCTTTTTCTCTCCCTTTTTCTTTTTAAAGGAGCTTAATTATGAAGTTCATATTTCTGTCCTAGGCAATAATTGGATCCCGAATAATGCTTTATTTATTGCATGGAACTATCAATATGAACTGCATTTGTACCTCTTTACTTTGTTATTATTTTAAATTACATAATGCAGGATCGTATATTAGAATGTATACCATTATTATTTTTATGCCAAAGAATAAATAATAAATTAAAAACAAACAAATGAGAAATATGTGTGGTACTTATGCCAAATTCTTAGCTAATTCTTACATTTTCTTTTTTTGCCAACAGGAAATGAAATAAATTAACAAAGAGAAAACAAAATTATTTGTAATACATCCAATTTTTTTAGGTTTAAAATTTTCAACTTTTACATTAACTGATATTTTAAGTTTTTCATTAAAATTTATAAAGTACATGAGATATACGTTAGCAGTTATCAGAACAAATGAATTTAATAACAAATTGTTATTATTTTTTTTTATAATTTTATATTTTAAACTCATTTTTACGTAATAATTAATATTTACTAAACATTCATGTATTTATACTTGATATTTTATTTTACAATTATAATAAATAATTAATAATAACGTAAAAAAAAATAATAGTAGTATTGAAATGTGATAGCAACTAACAAGAATATGTCACGATATAAATTGGGAATTAATTCCAGTAGATTTAAGTTAATGTACATCAATTTCATATCATTATTTATCATTCTTATCAGAATATTAGGCTAGTCTCCTACCTCTTTATATCATCAAATAGAATATATAGCTTATGTTATATAACATCAGTAGAGACCGGCTAGGGTTTCTGTAATTTTATATGAGCTTAGGGAATCATGCATGATTCCTTTAACAACATGCTTTTGACTTGAGAGTTAATAATGAACTAGAGCCATTGATTTTCTTGTTCATAATTGGAAATAATTAATGTGCTTTTGAAGTTAACAGCTCGGCATAAACTTGAAACATATAGCATAAACTTGAAATAGCAAACATAAAAAATTAAAATATAAAATAAAAAATTAAAATAATTAATGCAAAATTTGAAATACATATTAACAAAAATTTAAAACATAAACAAAGAACATGAAATGATTGATATAAAAATTAAAAATTTTAAACATTAAAAATTAGATGTATTATAAATAATTTCATTTTCTCTTCATTAGTTTATTCCATTTTCTGTTGCCAAAAAAAGAAAATGTAAGAACTAGCTAAGAATTTGGCATAAGTACCACATATATTTCTCATTTTTCGGCTCTTAATTTATTATTTATTCTTTGGCATAAAAGTAACAATGGTATACATTCTAATATATGATTCTACATCATGTAATTTAAAATAATAACAAAGAAAAGGGGTATAAATTCAGTTAATATTAATAGGGAAAAGTATTAGATAGGATAATTCTATCACGTTAGCATTTTTAATGTAGTGAGATATTTTATTAATAAAAAAATAAAAATATATTTATTGATGGTAGGTTAAAAAAATTAACTAATAATTTTATTATTTAATTAATATGATGAGAGAAATTTATAAAATTATTTATTAATTTTTTTTATTTATTACTAATAAATATATTTCTTTATTTTTATTAATTGAATGGCCCCATCACGTCAATAACGTGGATGTGATAGGGCTGTACTACTTAGAACTTTTTTCTATCAATATGAATTGAATTTGTACCTCTTTTCTTTGTTATTATTTTAAATTACATAATGCATAATCGAATATTAGAATGTATACCATTGTTATTTTTATGCCAAATAATGGATAATAAATTACAAGCAAACAAATGAGAAATATGCTGTACTTATGCCAAATTCTTAGCTAATTCTTACTTTTTCTTTCATTGCCAACAGAAAATAGAATAAATTAACGAAGAAAAAACTGAATTGTTTACAATACATCCAATTTGTTTATGTTTAAAATTTTTAATTTTTACATTAACTATTTTATATTCTCTTTTTGTGTTTTAAAATTTTTAATATATATTTTAAATTTTACATTAATTATTTTAATTTTTTATTTTATATTTCAAATTTTTTTATATTTACTATTTTAAGTTTTATGTTGTATGTTTTAAATTTTTTGATTAATTTTACAAGGTACTTGAGATGTATATTAGTAGTTTCTAAAACAAACGAACTCAATAACAAATTGTTATTTTTTTTTTTTATAATTATAATATTTTGTACTCATTTTTAAGTGATAATTAATATTTACTAAATATCTGTTTATTTATACTTGATATTTTATTTTACAATTATAATAAATAATTAATAATAACTTAAAAAAGAATACTAATATTATCGAGTTGTGATAGCAACTTAAAAAAAATATGCCACGATATAAATTAGAAATTAATTTCATTTCTTGTAGATTTAAGTTAATGTACATCAATTTCACATCATTATTCATCATTCTTATCGGAATATTAGGCTAGTCTCCTACATCTTTATATCATCAAATAGAATATATAGCTTATGTTATATAACACCAGTAGGGACTGGCTAGAGTTTCTGTAACTTTCTATGAGCTTAGAGAATCTGCATGATTCCTTTAACAACACGCTTTCGATTTGATAGTTGATAATGAACGAGAGCCATTGACTTTCTTGTTCATAATTGGAAATAATTAATGTGTTTTTGAAGTTAATGGCTTGGAAAATAATTCGAGAATGGATGGTGTAAATTCTCGCACCATTAACACAAAGTGATGGCCTATGTTCAAGATTCTTTCAAAAGCTGCCTAACATAAGTTATATCTAAGGCACTTAAATTTGAATTGACTGATTGGAGCTTTAGAACCATCGAAAACTCAGGGCAAGGTGGTGTATACAGCAATATCATATCTTTTGTTGTTGTAATATTCGATTCTTCAATTATAACTGGAGATAAAATAGTGTATTTCACTATATTATACGTTTTTATTTTTAATTTTATATTTTTATTTTTAATTTTTTTATTATAATATTTATTTTTTTCGTTTTAATATTTAACTCTTTGATTATAACTTAAGATAAAATAGTATATTTAATTATATCTTACACTTTTATTTATTTATTGTAATCTTTACTTCTTCTTTTTTATTAATATTTAACTCTTCCGTTATAATTTTTAATTTTTACTATATTTTAATAAATTAAAAATTATAACAAAAGAGTTGTAAATCACAACGAAAAAATTTGAGATTATAATTCGAAAGAATAAGAAATTACAACCACAAACTTAGATGAAGTGCAAGGAAGCACAATACAACTTATTCTTTTCTTTCCTTCTCTTTGTTTAGTGTAGTTATGTTAAACCTACAAAATGATGCACACAAAAAATTAAAAAAAAATAAAAATCTCTTTTAATTCATGAGAGAATTTTCAGCAGTTGCTATAATACATTCTTTTAATTAATTGATGTAATGTGTGTATGTATATTTTAAAAAATAATAATTATTAAAAATTTCAATGTCAAAAAAAAAATTATGATTGACCCAAACTTTGACATTTTTGTATTTTTCTCATGATCTTCACTTGGTATTTATAACTTTGGAAATTTTCAAATTAAAAACCATGCAAATTGAATATATATGCTTCCTTGAATAAGGAATAGGCTCAATATTGATGGCTTGGGCCTGCTAAGCCCATTAGAAAATCGCTACATTCTTTCAAACTTTCAACTCATGAATGAAGCAAAAAGATTGGGATATATGATCAACATAATGGTAGTTTCGGCAAATACAATCTCAAATTTAGTCACAGCACTTGGAAAAAAATAAGGGTCTGTTTGATTAGTACTAATTACTACTATATAAGTACTAAAATTATGAAATATGAACCCTAATCACTGTTTTTAAAATTAATTATCAAATTTAATTAACACTTTTTCTTTTGAGCTTTCAAATAGATACTAATTCATAGAACCATATTATTTTAATAATTATATATATACATGTATTATTAATTTAAAGAATACGTTATCACTTGCTAAATTTTATTAGTTATATTAATTTTAAAAGTTGAGAAGTTAAAATATTTGGTAAATATTTAATTTTGCTCGATAGATATTATTTATGAGTTATAAGTTTTATTTCATAATAGTTATTAATTACAGTAGTTCAATTTTAAATTAAATTTATTATATATATAAATTTTGATATATATTTTTTCAAATAAATTGAAGTAATAATATTATATTGTTATCACTAATTTATATTTTTATAGAAATAAATAAAAATTTGTAGAATAAAAAATAAATTATACTGAAATATGTAAAAATAACTATAAAATATAACTCTACAACTAGGGGTTTGGTTTTTTTTTTTTTTTTTTTTTTTATGAAAGAGTAAGTTGGTATTGTATTATTCTTAACATTATTCATTTCAAATAAACCCTTCCTTGATTTGACTCCCCCACTATCATCCAAATACACCTGTATGTAATGGATGGGTTATTGATTAGGAATATATTTAGCACTAATCTCTGTAATTTTCATCATAAATAAACATGTTTTAGCTTTAAATGATTGTCTTAATCAATCAATGAAAACTCCATTGCCAATAAGAATCTAACACATTTGTGTGTTATCGTCATCACATAAATCATTCTTTTACCCATATCCTTGTTGAAAAGAATCATCGATCATCCATGATGAGAATTTTGCACTTGTACTGATAGATTCTTGCCAACTATAATCAGAAAAGCAAAAGCAAAGCAAAAGCAAAATTTATGGATTAGTCCTCTACCCCACTAATTAAACAAAACCCACCAACATATATGCAATTAACACGAATGCAATCAATCAAATCCATCACAAGGTGTAAAAATTAATCAAAGTGAAGAATACGAGTTTGCCAGATGGTGTTTTTCTATGGCAACATATCACTTTACGTGATAGACATAGCCTCTATCTCTTATTTCATTTTCCTAATAATTGACAAAAGATTACATAAAGTATCATTATCATGCGAACTTTTTTTTTTTTTCCCTTTTCTTTATTCGTTTAATTACTATTTGAATAATTGATTTGATTGGTAGATGTAATATATGTAATATCATGCTTATACTTTTATACATTTATTTTAAAATTTTTTCCCTAGTCATTGATAAATAATGAATCCTTAAATTTTAGGATATAAGATAGAAAATTGTCTACAATATATTACATATATATTATATAAAATTTTTTTAACTCTTCTATTAATTATTTTAAAATTTTTATTTTTATTTTAAATTCTTTTATTATATATTTTAAATTTTACATTATTAATTTTAATTTTTATATTTATATTTCAAAATCTTATGTAAATTATTTCAAATTTTATGTTTATTATTTTAATTTTATATTTTAAAATTTGTATTTTGATGTAAGGTACATGGGATGTATGTTACTAATTCAAATAAGATGGGTGCTTTACAAGTAAAGTTAGAAAATTATTTAGTAATTTTAAAGTTAAAAAAATATATTTAATAATACTAACTTTCAATAGGATAAATTTATTATTTTTTTAATTATAATACTTCAGTATGTAACAATTTTTGTTCTATAAAAATGAAAAAATTTTGATAATATTAATTTTTAGTAAAATTTATTTATTTTTAATTAATATTTAACTCTGCTACTTCTATCTTGAAATAAATAAAATTGTAAAATCATTCTATTTATATCAAACAAAAATTTAAAGTTGATTTTTGATTGTAGTACTTTTTAAAGGGAAACTCAAAAATTCTTTGGTAATATCAACACTTATTAAAATTTACTCCTTTTTTTTTTAATTAAAATTTAACCTCTATTACTTTTACACTAAATTAGTTATAAGTTAAAAGTTATTGTATTTCAATATCAAATAAAATTTGAATAAGAGTATAGTTTATACAGATATAGTTAAATAACTAGAGTTATATAATTTTTAACAATGACTTCCACATACACTTGGAGAAATTATAATAGTTGATGATAACTAAATTAGCAACTACTCTTCATTAGATGGTGAGAGAGATGGACCATTCTTGGGAGAAAAAGACAGCCGGCAAGAGGTGAGGGACACCAAAAATGGCTAAGTTAACTACGCCCACATAATATAGATGAACGAATACCAAGCAAACGCAGCAACCACCACACAAATAAGATTAAAAAAAAATGATTAATGGATTTTTTATAGCAAACAACAACTACCATTCCTTGTGGCCAAAGCTCAACTTGAAGTAAAATAATAAATAATTACACGTGTATACGTGAATTTTATACATGTGTATCGTAATAAAAATTATTTAAATATTCGTTAATTTATAAAATATAATATAATATTAAACACGTAATTTTTTTTTTATATAAATTAACAGTTAAATTTGGCAACATATCAACCATTGTTTCTTTAATGGAAAATTTAGATCAATTCACCAATATGTCTATTCGGTGTTTATTATTTCTTTATGGCACCATTCTTGCGTTTAAATCTTCGAATACAGAAGTAATTATTTTAATGTAATCTTCAAATTTAAATTTTTAAGTTAAGCAATAATTTTAACACTTATATATAATTATAGTTTTTTTTATATAAAAAAACTACATTTATACTATTTATATATAATAAAAATAAATTTAATAATTATTATATTATATATATTTTAATTTTTTTGTTAATTAATTTAATAGAGTTGACCCTGTATTATGGCATCAATCAATTCAAGGTTTTGATTCCATCCACTAACCAGTTCATTCCAACTATAAAAAATAGGATAAGAATAAGATGCATACAACTAACAGCCAAACTAACACAAACAAAACCCAATTTACACATTTATTAGATACATTCCCAAAATATTGACTCTCCATCAACATTGGAAAACACTACACCCACCATTTTGAAAACAAAAGCAGAAGAAAAATTACAGGTTACATCTCTATGAAGAATTAAAATTTAAACTAAGAGATCCTGAAGAAAGCATTACCATAAGATAACTACCAAGTTATCATACTTGGATGACACTTAAAGGGTAATAAAACCTTGTTGGGCATACAATCAAAAACAAAAATTGCTTTTAGAAAAAAGCATATGCATAATGATATTTTATTGAACGAGACTTCTACGGTAAGTGACAGTTGGTTTCACCTTGCCAACTCCAGACAATGTCTTTGAGTGCGGGCCTCACTTCTTCTTCACAGAACTTCTTGTACTCAAGAGTGTCTCCGGCAGATTTTGAGAATTCCACCACCGCTACCTCCGGCGCCACCTCGTAAACCTCCGTGGTCACCAGCAATTTTCCTTTCCTTCCCTCTTCTTTCCCTTGCATTTTTACCTTGAATTCCTTCACACTCACACCGAAATTCAATTTCTTTGCCAATGTCTCGAGCTTTCCCATGATCGCTGAAGCTGAACACTTTGATGTAAACATTGATCCCGATTTCCTTTTACTCTCGAACAAACTTGATAAATCAAATCCTGACGACATAGATGATATGAACTCAAATGCATTATAGAATCTCGGCGACGACACCTTTTTTCCGATCAGTTCAATTTCTCCCTTATTTTCAGCATGTTCGTCTTTACAACCATTATCCAAAGACAATGATTGTTCAACAGAAATAGGCTTAGGTCTGGTAAAACCCTTGTTAAACCAGGAATTTCTCATTATTTCCGAAACTGTAATTCTCTTTTCAGGATCAGCTACTAGAATTCTTGATATCAGATTCCTGGCATCAGCTGAAATCCAGGGTGGAAACTCAAATTCTGCCTTGAAAATTTTCGTGTACATCTTCATCGCATTTTCATGCTGGAATGGCAAAAATCCTGAAAGCAAAACAAATAGAATAACCCCACAAGACCAAATATCAGATTTTGCACCATCGTAGCCTCTCTTTCTCAGAACTTCTGGCGCAACATATGCTGGAGTTCCGCATTGTGTGTGCAGCAAACCGTCGCTCCAAATCTGCTCAGGCAAAGCAGACAGGCCAAAATCTGAAACTTTCAAGTCCTCATTTTCATCCAACAGAAGATTCTCAGGCTTCAAATCACGATGATACACACCCCGACTGTGGCAAAAGTCAACTGCACTAATCAACTGTTGAAAATACCTTCTTGCTAAATCATCCTTGAGTTTTCCCTTGGCGATTTTTGCAAACAATTCTCCTCCTTTAACATATTCCATTACAAAGAAAACCTTTGTCTTCGTTGCCATAACTTCTTTTAATTCAACAATATTCGGATGTCTTACCAAACGCATGACTGAAATTTCTCTCGTTATCTGCTCCATTAATCCTTCTCTCTTGACATGATCCTTGTTAATAACTTTGATTGCAACACTATCTTGATTCGCAAGATTTTTCCCATGATAAACTTTGGCAAAAGTTCCTTGGCCTAACATTCTCCCAATCTCATACTTTCCAAATAGAATATTTCTTGCCCCTTTGACAAAACCATTTTCTTTCTCCACCTTCCTTACCTGTAATTCTTCCATAATCTCAAATTTCAAGAGTAAAAAACAAGTAAAAAATATCAGAATTTGACTCAATTCATAACAACAAACTATGGTGTATTACGAAAAGACATGGAAACAGCGATAGAATACACAAATGATCATCTGGGTTTCTAGGAAAATTGAAACTTTGCAAGAAAATTATGACATATGGATGGAAAATTAAGAGAGTGAAAGTGTCGATGATTACAAGATTGGCGGAGAATAAAAGGGGTGAGAGGTGGATGGTAAACATTGGTGTTTGGAGGGCGTGAAAATGAGGGTCTGAAGTGAAGCAAGGAGCTGTCTGGTAGTCATTGGTGGAAATGGTTTTTGGCATTCCAGGGCCAAAGGAAAATTGAAAGATCTGACATTGATTCAGCGATTAAAAATTTGACCAATAAAAGTTGGTGCACGTAGAGAAAATGTGGACCTGACATGTTTATTACAAATTTGTAATGATACAGCCTTTCGGTTTCGGTGAAGCTTCTGGTTTTGGGAGCCTGTATTGTACTTTGAGATTATGACATTTCCCGCTTACCATAGATAATCCTTTGGCATATAATCTGCAAGAATTTTCCTTAACAAGACCAAATTATGACCCAAATTTAAGATACCAAATATCAACTCCACAATTAAATTTTGTGTTAAAGACTTAAAATCTCAATGCTATAAATTTATTTAATAATTTAAATTTTGAATATTGTTATAATTCAAATTTTTAAATAATTTTTTTTATATAAATCAATATGACAATATTATATTGTTGTTATTCATTACATATTTTTAAAAGAATGAAGAAAATTCTTACAGAATTAAAAAAAAAAAAACATAAATTAAGTGAGAGATGTAATAACAGTATAATATTACTTAATTTAAATTTTCTATAAAAATCATATTAAATTTTTTTATAAATAACTTTTTTTATAGGAATTTATATCCTTAACATTGTAATAAAAACTTTAAATTAAGGTTGTCTATTATTTAATCTTTGATTACATATTTAAAGTAATTAAATTTAATTATTTAAAAAAATATTATTTTATTAAAAATTGTCTTAAATTTTTATGACATTTAAGTTTTTTTATTACATATTCTATTAAAAAATTTATTTATTTATTTATTTTATAAACGTTTTAAATTCTATAAATTATGGACAAAGAAGTGAAGATAAGAGTTAGGCATGAATTTAAAGAGAGTAAATATCATTGATATTTTTTCAAATATACGATCTCTATTGTAGAATTTGGTAATTTTATAATAAATTGAGAGATAATTCTTTAAAGTTTTAAGAATTTTTTTATCACAAACTTTATCCTTTAGAAAGATATGCTAAAGATTTTTCGAAATCTTCAATCATAATTCTAACTATAATTATAGTTTCAATTATTAGAAACTTCATCAATCATTTGATTTCCAAAGATACCATTTATCCTATTTAACTATTTATCTATAATTTGAATGACAATTATTATTACTATATTCTAACAAAAAAGAGAGAATATATTTAAATAAATTTTACGATAATTTTATAAATAGTATAAATTAATAATATTATTATATTATTATCGTATATTTAATATTTTTACTTAAAATTAATTTTATAAAATATATGACAATAATATTATTTTATATATATATAATTCTTAATTTTATGATGTAATTAAAGAGGGTTTCAACTTTTGGATGGCTCCATTAAAGATGAAATTGGTGCAATATTAATTGCAATAAAAAATAAGAGAGGGGCCAGTTTAAATTCTATGAGAGATTAGAATCAAACGAGGCATAATTGGATTGGATTACATTATTTTCTAACTTTTTTGGGTAGTTAATCCCATGGCCCATTTTTAGGTCTTTCGGTGCAATTATAACATTATGAGTCCCACTTTCCCTATCTCCTTGGAATTTCCAAAAAGTTGTATGCAAAAGTTTAGGCAAAATGCAATGAAATTTCATTAGGTCTTGGCTAGTGGACATCTTCCATTTGGTTTGTATCAGTTCATTCGATTTGAATCAGTTGGGTTCAAAAGTATTCATTTAATTTCAAGTAATTTACAAAAACATTATATTTTCAATCGCTTGTACACTCTTTTTTTTAAAAAAAAATTAATAAAATAAATAAAAATATTTTAAAATACTTCTCTTAAGATTTATCAGAATTACATGTAAATGTAAATGTTTAAAAAATTAATAAAAAGTGTTTATCATCAATAAAATGGTTATATTTAATTTTTAATTAATTAATTAAAATAATATTATATATAATTTTAAAAATTAATAATATTTGAAGATTTTGTATTTTCGAAATCGTAAAAGAATTACGTGAAAAATAATATTAATATATAAAATTATATATAAAGTATTTTATATTTTGACGAGAGTAAAAAAAATAAATCATTGAAATCGTGTAGCAACATCGTGAATTTATTACATTAGTTTGTATGAATAGAATTTATAGAAGAGTTTGTATTGCTAATATTACACGTTATGAAAAGAATCACATTTTATATTTATATTGTGATTTTATGCCCTAAGTTCTAACTTTGTAAATAATAAGGAACATATGGTTGCCTCATTAACGAAGAAAGATTTAGACTAAGATCATTCTCAAGGTACAACCCAATAACCCAATGTATAGTATTGAGAAATTCTATCACAACCCACAAATCCATTTTCCATATACTTTTACCTTATGATTTGAAGCCCAATAAGTTAGCATACAATTCTAAAGCCTAGCTCAATTAAAGATTTAGGGTTTTGCCAATCAAATTTAAGAAGGAAGGGCCCAAATACCCCTCCACCAAACAAAAAGAAAAAAAAAAAAAAATCATTTTCCTCCTTTCCTTAACATTTTCTCTTTGTACTTTTCTTTTTTATCATCTTATTATTATTTTTTTTTTAAAGAATCGAAGAGTGAATTAAAATTTAAAATTGATATAATTGTATGGTTCCATTTAGTTGAGTTTAATTGAATTTCCTTATGTATGATAAAATTAATTAAGGCTTGAATTCAAGTAATTTTATATAGTAAAATTATTTTTAAATTCAATTTGTATAATGGGTAAAAATATACTAATGAGGTTTTTTTAATATAAAACAAATTTATTAAATTATAAATAAATTTTATGTTATAATTACTTAAATAATTAATTTATCATAAACAAGTTTACATATTAAAAAAATTAAAATTAAAATATAATATAATTATTAATCATATTGTATTATCTAATTTTATAATAGTATAATTTTGTGTTAATTTAAATTTGTAAATTCTTGTCGGTTTGATAGATATGCACCAAAAATTACCGCCCTTAAATGAAATAAATATGATTTTTACTTATTATTTTTTGTATTTTTATATTTTTTGTCACTACTTCATTCTCAAAATGAATTTACCCATTTCATTTTTGTTTTTTTGTTACTTGAATGATGCTAGTACTTGAGTGAAAATGTAATACAATGCAATTCTCACTAAAAACATATAGAATAATATTGCATATTATAAACGTGACTTCTTTGGAAAATGACAAGTGCAACACAATTCTATATATATAATACAAATCCATTAAATTGAGAGGCCCAAGTTCAAGTTCATTAAACACTGTTCCAATTTCGGCCATAATTATGCATTTTAAATTACAAAAACAGCAATGGGAAAAGAATTTAGACACATTTCAAATGCTCTTGAACTTGAATTCTCCTCATTTGAAATTTATTTGACCAAATCCTAAACCCACTGTACAATTATATAATATGCCATTATCATAGGCGACGAATGTGATCAACAAGCACAGGCAATATGTTATAATTATATAATTGGAAATAATTAAAACAAAAATCATTTAGGATTCTTCAATTCAAAGAAATTGACCAATGAGAAAGACTATATTAATATTATTGATAGTGATTTAAATGATTATGTACATGCACCCATAACATTAACTTAATTAAATAATTTTTTTTTGAATGTATATATATTTTTTTATTTTATTAAAATTATAATAATAATAAATAAAATATTTAAGATCAAATTATTTACTTTTTTAATGAAATCACGATCAATCACGTAATCAAAAAAAATTCTTTTAATTACAATCTATTTACTCTTTTTTCTTTCTTATGCTATCTTCTCTTCTCTCTTGGTCTCTGTCTCCTTTTTTTATTTGAAAGAAAAAAAATGTTTGATTTTCAATTTTTGATTCTATTTTATTAAACGTGAGAAAAGGTAACTGCTTAAAATAGTTATTGAATTGAAGTTGCATTCTCATGGATTGCATAACCCACCATAGAGCCTAATTCAAGTCCAAAAACAATAGCATTTAAATTGACAGCATACCTATGAAGTTATATTCACCGATTAATGATTTTATTTTATAATATAAATTAAAATTTTAAAATTTTAATTTTAAATATATTTTTTATTTTTTTTAAAAATAATTTTTAACTATTTGATTCATAGTAATTTTTTCTTTTATTTTATTTTTATTCTTATTGTCCTTTTATAAGCAAACGGCAATGTATTCAGCAGAATTGGAATTACAAGATTCAATGTTTGGAATTATAACTTAATTAAATACTCTTAATCACATTAATTGTATGTGTCAATTCATGCAACTTCTCCCTCTAGCAATTATTTATTAGTCAAATTACTGCTTGGTGAAGTAAACCAATGGGTGCTACAATCAATTAGCTAATTAATTAATTTGGAAGGTTAGGCACCAATCAATTCCTCATTGCAAGGCTATTGATTATGACTTAGGAGATAATTACAAGTTTAATTATTGTTAATTAAATTATAACAATTTGCCTTTACAATTTTGTTTGGATTCATGCTATAAATTTATAAATAAAGTTTAATTATATTTAATAACAAAAAAAAATTAACGTTAATATTTGACTTAATATATTTATAATATTTATTTTAAACAAATATTATAACATCTTAAATCAAAATATATTTCAAATGGAAAGGAGAGAATTGGTAATTGGTGTTGTAAGAAAAAGAAACCACTCATCAATAGAAACAAAACACACGATGATAAGCTTCCAATTTCTTCCAATTAACAAGGCTTTTCACCGACGCAAGATGACAATACAATGTTCTCTCTAGTCTTTGTGAAGTCAAATTTTCTATCCACCCACCCATTTCTGATTTTGTTTGTCTCTCTGTCTCTCTTATTTCTTTATAATTTTATTTTAAGATAAATAATTATTAATTCTTAAAATTTAACTTATTATACTAATTAATTTTAATAGTATTAAAATTATTAAAAATATCACAACCGTTAGTTGAAAATATATTTTAAATTAAAAATAAGAATAATACGATACATTTATCATAGTTGATTAATTTAATTACGTAATTTGTGAAATAATAAAAATTAATAAATTTTTGTAGTTTTAATTATTTTTAAAATTATTAAAAATAATAGTACAAAAATTTAATATTTAATTACATTCTATTCTATTTTTATTTTTAAAAAAATATATAAAAAATCAACAATTATTTTGTTCTAAATATTCTTGGTAGGTGTGGAAAATTTGAAAGATGATGGCCTAGTAGTAGTAGTAGTAGTAGTAGTAGTAGTAGTAGTAGTAGTGTTAGTACCTATCAAAATCAAAATCAAAATCAAATTACATATATAAATAAATACATGTATGTGCATGGATCAAAAATAGAATCGTGTCAAACTTTTGATCTATCATTCTCATATTCGTTTGTTAATTTGTAATTCTTTTTTGGTTGGTATTCCTTCCAAGTTGTTAAAGACTTTGACATCTTAGAATATTGTTAACCAATTTTGGAAAAGTAATCAAGATTTTCGCTCAACAAATTTCTAACGGACTAAGCTAAGCTCTTTGAAATAGTGACAACACAATAATATATTTACTATTTTTTAATATAGTCGAAAATTTTAATGTATATTGATAAAACTTAACTTATATATTTAGTTTTTTCGATTCTTATATTGGTTGTTTTGAATTTTTTATTTTATATATTTTAAATTTAACGTTAATTATTTTAATTTTTTTTATTTTAAATTTTAAATTTTAGGTTAAGAAGTATTAGATACATGTAATGTTTATTAGCTAGGTCAAGAACTAAAACATGTGTTGGAAATTAGGAATTGCTATTTTCAACCAAGGACAGGAACTAAGAGGACTGATTTTCCGGACGGGACAACGCAAACAGCACCTTTATTGATTCACGAGGCCTAGAAAGAAAGTCTATAAAGGAATGTCCCAGTTGGATGGTCTACATGAATTCAAATCTCGTGCGTTTTGCTTTGTCTCTTTCCTTTGTTTTCCTTTGATCTTGCCTCTTATGTAGCTTAATTAAACAGGGAAACACACATCACAAAGCTTCACCCACATTTAAATTAAAGGTGGAAATTAGATCATGTTAGCACGTTTATTATGCATATTTAATATATTATAAACACTATATTATATAAAACATGGGCGTAATTGATTTAACTTTTTATTGCAAAAAGAAGAGATTGAAAGATATATTTATATTCCTTTCACATTAATTATGACGAAATTATTTATTTATGTTCTTGATGATGATGGGTGATTTGAACATAAATTTTTTTTTTAAAAAATAGGTATAAAATATAAATAAATTTAAAATTTTTGCAATAAAATTAGTACCATTATTTATTTTTATAATAAAATAAATTTATGTATGATAATAATATCACAAACATGTTCACGAGGTCTCCAAGAAACAGCCTTGATTTTGAATATTAATTGGATAGAAGTAATTTGGTCATTGGTATTCATATTTGGTCGTGCAATTAATTGGACATAGACTTGATCATGAAATATTCATGAATCTAGACATATTTGCCCTAATTTGGTTTCTATTCAATCAATAGACTAACCAAATTCTTCTTCTTTTTCTTCTTCTTCTTCTTCTTCTTTTGAAATTAACTGATTGACTTACCTTTTTCATTATTAGGGTTTTTGAAATTTATTTATGATGAACACAATGACCTCATTTTTGCAAGACCTCGTGACCTCTAGCCCACCACCACACCGTCCAATTTCTTTGACTTAGACTTACAATTATATTTTTGAAAATATTTTATTTATTTTTCTTTATTTCAATATATATTTAAACGTAATAATTTTTTATTTTTTTTTACTGATCAATATTTTATCAAAAGTGTAAAATTACATAATTATTATATGTCTCGTACAATTTATTTTTATTTATTTTTATAAAAGAATAAAATATGTAAAAATTAAATAATAGTGTCAATAAATAAATTTGCACATATAATATTATTATTTATTTTTATTTGCAAGATTTATTACTACGAATTATAGTGTCGGCTGTCTTTTGAAGACTATTGAGCAACCTTGACACTTCCATTTTTCAACAGTCAAACAGTTTAATTAATCCATTGTTTTAATAAATGCCTGCATCAAATAAAAATCTATGGTCTTTAGTCATCCATTGAAATTTTAAAATGCACGTGAATGGGGCATTTTAAAATACTAACAATATATTCTTAAAACATATTAACCAAAAAAATCTATTGTTTTAATTACCATAAACATAATAAATAAAATGATTTCGTAGGGTCAGGGTAAATTAATAATTCTTTTTTAAAAAATATAAATTCACAATATTAATAAATTTCTAGTCAATAATATTATTAGTTATACAAACTACAATAAAAATTTTATTCATACAAACTGATGTAGTAATATTATATTATTTTTATATATTTTATATAATTTATTTTCTTTTATTTTCGTAAAAATTTTGTATGATAATATTATTTTATCATGTATTTTATATATCTATTTTTATTATTTTTATATATATATATATATGTATAGTTTAAGATAATTGAGAATGATATAATATTATTATATTAATTTATATAAATAAATTTTTATTAGTAATACTATATTTATTTATTGTTATAGAAATTGCCTACGGTACATTCAATGTACTGTTGTAGCTATTTTACAAGTTTTGTGTTAATTTTTTTAAATTTTTTTGTTCATGTTGTAATTTTTATTTATTATATATTTTAATTATTATTTATTTTTATATTTTTTAAATTTTTTATAAAATATTTTAAAATTTATATTGCGTGTTAGCGAATATATAGTATATCCAATAAACCATAGCCGTTTCCCTTGTTATATCATTCAATGTATTCAAATTCTAAACATCGAATTGATCACTTATAATGATGAAAAAAGATGTTATTCTCTCTCTCTCTCTCTCTATGTATATATATGTGTGTGTGTGTTGTATTAAAGTTGTTGACAAGGAATAAATGCTAATTTATAGTATTATTCTAGGGTGGGAATACGGCCGTGGACTAGAGTAGATGTGTTTCACGCCACAAAATGTCTTATATATGCGCCCACTTACTCAGATTTCAAGATTTAGGTCAGCTGAATTTATATTGACGACTCATTTCAACTTTTCTTTTCAATATCGTACCAAACTTATTATAAATAAAGTATATGTTACTTTAAATATCACAAAATTTGAGTCCTATCTCAATTTAAGATTTGAAATTTATTTTATCTTTAGGATTAAGGTGCCTATAGGGATTAAATGTATATGAACTTGTCAGCTATACTTGGTATGTAGAAGTGATAATTTGAATTATTATATTGTATTAGTATTGTTTTAAAAGAAATCAACTTAAATCTAATCTATTCAATAGTCATTACAATAGACATCAATGACCTATTTAATACAAATGAATCACAAACTATGATATCATTTAAAAAATTATAAAAATTTAAGAACCCAAATCTAATACAAATTAAAATTAAAAACAGATTCATAAAAGTAGAAGTGGAGCATGATCCATTTTAAGTAGGTAATGACTTGGTGGTACAAGACAAACGCGTGGAAGTCCAAAGGACAATTTGAATTGAAGACTAGCAATAATTTATAAAGTATAAAAATAAAAAAAAAAATTCCCAAAAATTGCTGTGGAAAAAAAAAAATTGTCCCAACCAAACAATTAATGTAACGTGGAAAATGCTTGCAAAACGTGAGGATAAAGCAATACCCAGTGGCCAATTTGCATAGACTATGAAGACAAAGACAGCTTCGGGTCAACATAAAACTTGTGATTCCTTTTATTGATTCATGCAATCCCCCCGTATTTCTTAGCCTTTTCAATTTGAGCTTCTTGACTTTGACAACCGACATCGTTCTAAGCACACCAACTTTTGATCCTTGTGCTTATAAATTTGAATATTTATAGGTCAAAATTGCACATGCATCTTCCTCTCACTCTTTTCCACCAAGTTTCCTACAACTTGAGCTTTCAGCTATATTGCATACACCTGTCTGATCTGATATTGTTATTATAATTTATCTGGTTGAGGGAGTTGAATGTGGGGGAGAACTTTGGTTTGAGTTTTGGGTTTTGGTCAATTTGAGGCAACGTCCAGGGAGTATATATTGTTTTATTGGTTTGGTGAGTTTTGCTAGACGATTGGGGAAAGAATAGGGAGTAGTTCAAGTTTTGAGTTTGAATTTTGCTTGCTAGCTTTGTCCTGGCAGCTATGGATTCCTTTTCATGGGTTGATACTTCACTAGATCTTAATTCTCAGCCTCTGCGTTTGAAGGATGAACTTCCGGCGCAGGCGGTACGTCGAAATCTCTCTCTATAATATATATATATTCTTGCTTGCTCAAGAGATGTTTTGAGTATTCTTCATGAACTGAGAAATTATTTATTTTTATTGGTTTCAGAAGAAAGAGATGCAAAGCAATTGTTCCGGGTTGGGGAACAAGAATCCTGTGAAACAAGAGGTTAGTTATTTATTTAATGTATTTACTGTGTCGGGTTCGAATTAAGATTCTCTCGTGATCTTAATCTAAATCAGTTGTTTTAAATTTTATCCTCAGACTGGAGCTTTAGTGGAGGAACTGAACCGGTTGAGCGCAGAGAACAAGAAGCTAACCGAAATGCTAACAGTGATGTGTGAGAACTACAATGCTTTGAGAAACCAATTGACGGATTATGTGAATAAGAATCCAGAGAAGGAGTTTAGTCCATCGAAGAAACGAAAGTCCGAAAGCAGCAACAACAACAAGAACGACATTGCAGCAATTGGAAATTCCGAAAGCAGTTCCACTGATGAAGAATCTTGCAAGCAACCAAGGGTAGAAACTATCAAGCCAAAGATTTCCAAAGTTCATTATAGATCTGAAGCATCCGATACAAGCCTTGTAAGTCTGCAGAACATTAATAATTTTGCATAAAATATTGATCTGATTGGTGTTGTAACATGTTTTCTGATGTGGATGAATAATTTTGAATGTGTAACAGGTTGTGAAAGATGGATATCATTGGAGAAAATATGGCCAAAAAGTCACCAGAGACAACCCATCTCCTAGAGCTTACTTCAGATGCTCTTTTGCTCCAAGCTGTCCTGTTAAAAAGAAGGTGCAAAGAAGCGTTGAAGATCAATCTGTGCTGGTTGCAACTTATGAAGGAGAGCACAACCATCCACTTCCTTCTCAAATCGATGCAACATCTGGTTCAAGCCGCTGTGTGGCTTTTGATTCAGTCCCCTGCTCGACGGCCGTCACTCTTGACTTAGCAAAATCCAAGTCTAGCAATGAAGATAGGGCTTCAGCACCAAGAATTGATACACCTGAAGTGAGGCAAATTTTGGCGGAACAGATGGCTTCTTCTTTGACAAAAGATCCCAATTTTACTACAGCGTTGGCGGCTGCAATTTCAGGAAGAATATTTCAGCAAAATGAAAAATGGCGAAAGTGATTATAGGGGGAATCAGTTTTCCGCAATTTGAAGGTCATTAGAAAACTAGACTGATTTGTGACTTAGAATATTCTCTGTATATATAACATTGGAGAGGGAAAAGAAATTTTCCATGGATTCAATGTACTAGCATGCTCTCTTAAATTTTTTTTTTCTATTACTGTTTTCTAAGCATATGGATGACACATAATACAGTTAAAAATAAAATGAAGGATTGTTATTTAATAAAGAATTAAAAAAATATATTTTTATATTTAATTATTTTAATAGATAATAACATATGACGTAATCAATAATAAACAGTTGATATTATATTTTAATAAAATTTATAAATTAATTTTATATCTTATAATATAAATTAAAAAAATTAAAATATAATTTAAATTATTTATTATTAATTATGTCATATGATAATATTTACTTAAAAATATAAAAAATTAACAATAAATTTAATTATTTAATAGAATTTATTAATTAATTTCATATTTATTTGTATTAAAAAATAAAAATTAATTATTAAAATTTATTTTATAATCTTAATTATCAAATATTAAATTAAATTTTAATATCAAATTTTAGTTTAAAAAATAAGGATAAATCAGATCTGGACATCCTATCATACCCAGGAGGGGAAAGCTATCACCCAATAAACTAATAAGCCTTTACCTGTTTATGTGCTAACTTCTCCCAGGGTAAGCCCTCTCCCATTTATGTGCTAACTTCTTCCACATGAGACTCAGGTGAGCCTTGCCCGAGCAACAATGAGTACTGCTTAACTAGTGAAGAGGTCAAACTTCAAAAAGAGTTGATAAATTAAGGAGTGAAATGATAACTTTTTAAAATTAAGGGAATAATTTTTAAATATAGTTAATATATTAAGGAATAATAGTTTTACTTAGAAAATTGAAGGGGCTAATATATACATAATATGTTATAGATCAAATTATACGTATTTTATATTTTACTTCAAAATTTTTTTGTGTGACAAAGTTCCCCTCATGTCTTATTGTGACTCCATTACTTGCAATTATATTGAAATTCATAATTAGTACTATTTTGAAGTATTTGATCGATCAATAAATAAATTCATTGATCTCTCAGATATAATTTAATTATTGAAAAAAAATTTATATCAATAATTTCTTTATAAGTTAATATAATTTTTTGATTATGGTTGTGTCTCAATCATAATCTTTACTTCTCAAAAATTTTAATATATTTCATAATTTTTCATAATTTTTGAGAAGTGAATTGTATTATTGATGAACTTGCCAACATGAGAGGGGAATATTTTACTTTCTAAATTTTCTCTAGACCTTTGGCATGGTAAGTCTTGATTTTTTCTTTTTCTTTATTTGAATAGTCTACATTTCTTGGACATTCATTTAACAAACTCATATAATAGTTATAAAATGTTTATTGAAAATATAGTTCTTAGAATAAATTTTTATCATTTTTTTCTATATAAATCATCGACTTGAATATGTCATTTTTTTCCCGCTTTGTATATATATTTTGCAGAATTTTTTAATCACAAATTAAATAAATCTCATTTGTAATATTTTTACGATGGGTACGAAAAGTCTATGACATTATTTGTATCTGTTATTTTTTGTACTTAAAATTGAAACTAAGAGAAAGGAAAAAAATTGTTTGTGGGATAGATTTAACTATCTGAGAGATATTAGCATGGAAAGCTTAATACTTACAATAAGTTACTAAAAATTTGAGGTACGCCATGCTATATGTGTGTATACTTACTTACATGTACACACATACCTAATACATTTTTTCAATGACAATTAAAATTGTTGTGACAAAAAAAAATCACCCTTTATTAATGATTTATCTTAATAAAAGTTATCTTAATAGAAGTAATATTTAGAGAGAGACAATTCAGTGTCCAACTATATTTCTGAATATTAAGATATTGGTTCAAACTAAATATATGTGTTTTATTAGGTTAAAGTTGAAGTATTAGACTCAAAATTTAAAATATTAGATAAAAATGAGAAAAAGTTGATTATTAATTTAAAAACGCAAACTAATATGAAAGATGTTATTTAATTATTGTATTTATTATTATAATTTATAAATAAATTAAAAATGTATTTGATTAAAAAGAATAGAAGTGATTTCATACAAGAAAAATAAAGAACAAATTTGGAGAAAAAGGGCAAGAAGATTATAAATTATGATTACATCTTTTTAAACCTTTACTCTCTTTATAAATTTATAAAAATACTGTATAATAGTAATTATTGATTTTATGTTTGTTATTTTTATTATATACAAACATATTTTTTCAAATATATTAGCGTGTTATTGTTATTATATTTATTGTTA
Organism: Khaya senegalensis; assembly: GCA_032402905.1. Lineage (NCBI taxonomy): Eukaryota > Viridiplantae > Streptophyta > Magnoliopsida > Sapindales > Meliaceae > Khaya > Khaya senegalensis. The sequence continues at coordinate 3,988,581 of CP135548.1, read as the reverse complement.
ATTATTTTTTATTAAAAATTCATTAATAAATTAGAACTATGATAATAATGAAACCATGCAGTAGTCCCCCATTGTTTGCATTTGCCATGAATAGCGAAAACCAAAACGGAAGACAAAACTCTGTATCGCATGGAGTGCTGGGTTCTGCATTGTTTGTGTAAAGTCTTGCATGTTTACAAAGCAATCAGCAGCAGTCAAGAATTTTATTGTCATTTTGGATGATTTGATAAGCTTGAATTGCAGAGACTTTACATTATGAAAAATGAAAAGACGAGAAAAGAAATCAAGCATAACTCACACAGGTTATATATCCAAATAGATAGCTCCTTACTATGCTTTGTGGGTGGAGTTTAGCCTTTTGCCTTCTTAGTTTTCTTTTGCATAATATTGATCAGAACGTATATTATAAATTCAATAGATTTATATCATTGGCATATCACGAAACAGGGGATTCAAGCCAGTTATTGTTATTCCACATGAGAAAGAAAGGGAAAATGTGGAGGAAGTAGTTGGAGAAGATGCCAGTATTTTGTTCATCACTACCCCTGGACAGGTATTTATCTCATCTTATTATCTTTTTCACATAATGATAACATTGCCACAAAGAAATTAAAACTGTTGTGTCTCTAACGAGGATCAGAATTAAAATGAAACGCAATCATTCTTTGTTTTACGAGGCCTACCTCTTACTTGGTGATAATACAAATAAAAAGCTGTGAAAACTATTTCGAATTCTCATGTCGACACTCTCTATCAAATGATTTCATCTTCTTTAGCTTGCTGATCTCATCTACGACTCCGCTGGGGTGATAGCTACAAAAATGGCGGCTATACAACTAGCAAATGCGTGGGAAATCCCCTGGTACTTGTACATTTTTCAGGAAAACTCGTTAGTTACTAAACTTGAACCCATATCTCTAAATCTATATGCACCTTCCCCTCCTAATCTATATGACTTAGTAAAAGTAATAACTCTAATTTGTCTATTTGGTGCCATTTTTGCAGCAATACATTGTTTAGCTCTGAGCTGATGGGGAGATTATTTGCTCCAAATGCAGAAGAGAAGAAATGCAGTATTGTTCCATCTAGGGCAGGAAAATTAGTAGATTCTAATGTTGAGATTGTGATAGATGCAATGCTATCACAATACTGCATTTCTCTTCTTTCTATTTTGCTTCTGTGAATTTTCAATGTATATTGAAATTAATAATTTGATAGTTGATTAATGGCATTCTTTGCACTTAAAATTCTTTAAATTGATAATAGAAGAATAAAGTCATTGTAAACTAATTTAAGAGTTACAAATAAACCAACAGAAAATAAAATTCTCAACTGAGGACCAACTGTGAAGATCAAGAATAATGAAAGATCAAGTGAATTCCTACTTGAAGTGAAAATCTGACGAAAGCATCCTCCGTCAACTTTAGCCCCATTGATGCTTCCTTGACTACTAGTCAATCTATTGCAAGTTTGCGATCAAGAAAGTGGCTTTGCACGAGCAGCCAGGTCTTCCTTTGATTCCAAGTGTATCATGAACAAATAACCGAGGATCCACAAGAGAATGTACTGAAAAGGGACCCAAGATAGACATGCAAGAAGACTCAAAATGCTTCCTACATATTGAGGATCCTTGATGAATCCAAATGGAAACTCTGTTACCCAGGGAATAGTCTTTCCAAAGCGCACACCATAGTAAGTGCCAGATTCACCAAGTAGCTGATATACCCTGTCACCAGAGAAAAATTGTTTCATGAAGCACAGGTCATCTCCAACCTGAGCATTATTTCAACAGCAAAAACAGAAAATGAATGACGTAGCAGGAGAGAGAAACTTAAACAAAACCCGGAAAATAAATGATGCAGCACGGGAGGAAAACTTAATTAGCCTTAGTTTTACAAGAAACTATTTCAAGAACACATAAAAGCCTTCTCAAGCTTGTTAGAGATGATCCTAACTGCTTCTTAAGTACGACAATTCCTATGCTAAAGAAAATACAAGAGATTCGAAAATGCATGCATAGCACTCAACACCTCAGCAGACTCTGGACTCCTTACAAAATGATTAAGATGAGAAAACATTAATCCTGTTCGTCAGTGAGAAAATTTTGGTAATCCTGAAACCAGCAACTTGAATAATCCTTAGTTTCAGAAAAGTCAACTACAAAGCTTGACTAGCAGATTTCTTCACTACTGCCTCTCTTTTCCTCTTCTTTTTTTTGTACCCACATTCTAGCATATGATCCTTCAAAAAATAATAGCATGCACAGAACCACAGGGTATAGTATTCTGAACCCAGAGCCAACCTATACGGTGCTCTTCACACTGTACTGCAAGTTTTTAATCAAATGCTATCCCTTTTCTGCCTTCCTACTTGCGAATACAAAGTCCTACTTGATATCTGTAGCTTTTACCTCATTAACTATCACTAAGAACAGAGTAAAAACTTAAACAGACAATCAAACAAATATTGATTATTGTCATATATGTACAACATAGTGACACAACAAAACAACAGAACATTATGTACAAAATATTGACACATCAAAACAACAGAACATTCTTCTTAATGCCTAATAACATTTTAAAACATAGAAATATCCTGCAAGATCAAACACACAAATTATTTCTTATCAAGGGCCTGATAAAGCTCTAATAAAAGTGCTCCCATTCCACAGTTTGAATTGTCCAATGGTTGCATCCTATCCAGTGTTTTTGTTTCTCTGCTCAATCCTCCTCCATTGTGTAAAGTTAAACTCATAAGTTATAACTAGTAGGATAAGAGTGCTCAAAAGCAAATCAGAAAGTAAAATTTGGCCTCGGTTCCCATATTGGTTTAAAACAATTCTAAGCAACATTTCATTTTCACAGAGAAAAAGAAAAAAGTTTCACAATCCACTATCAAACAAATGCATCACAGCATGCTGTCCTGTTGTCCTACGATATTTGCATGACAGTTATTTCAGCCAATTTCTAATCTCATTGGCATTTTGTGGGGATTAAGTTAATCTCACCGAGTGTGAGAGAATTAGTAATAATTCATTTTACAACTTATTGAGCAAGATCCATTACATATCCCAAAAATACCCCAATCTCTATCAATCAAACATCACAAAATACCTACATAAGTGCTGTAAGCTATTTGAAAGCGCTTTTGGCAATACTAAAAGCAGTGCCAAGGCACCCTCAAACATGTGCAGTCATAAAAAATAAGATCATGGGCACCATTTTTTTTTTTCTCTTTTATAAGCTCTAAAACCACCAAGTATACAAATTTAAGCTAAATCTATTTCATTTTTTCATAACTACACCAAGACAAGCAATCCAATCACCTTACATAAGTTAAAGCAGTTAAAAAATCTGACCTGAAGTTGAGGAACTGGCCAAAGGCAAAAAGTGGGTAGAAGTAAAAAGGAGGAGGCCATGAAAGAGAGGAAACTGAATAAAGAGAAATGAACTGCAAGAACTTCAAGAAATGAGAAACATATGCCATCAACCTCGATGGATCTCGCCCTTTCCCGCATAAGTTTACCCATGTCTGAGGCTGCGTCCACAGCCAGTAATAGAATGGGAACGGCAGTAAAACTCCTACGGCTGCCGCCGGCCCCATTTTTCTCTTCTTGTCTCTACCTTTTTCTCGTTGATTTTCTCGGCAAATTTCTTTCACTCCATTTTTCATGCCATTCCATTGCAGTTCGTTGTGCTCGAATTTGGAAATGTGTATGGGCTAGTGAGCTGGGCTGGGCCTATAGAAGTACCAATGGGCTTACTGGTTCATGGACCTAAAATCTAAAAACTTGCAAAAATTTAAACATGTTTTGATTTTATTCACATGGCGAATATTTACCGTTAATTTAAAAAATTAATTTATTAAATAATATTATTTTTAAATTTGATGTAAACTTTATTTAAAATTGTGTCATTTATGATGTGCAAAAAGCAAAATTAAAAAAATATTATTAAAATTTATTTATTTATTTTTACGAATATCCAACATTCAATGTTTTAATTTTATAACTATTTGTCACATGTTGAATAGGGTGGACACATTCAAACCGAACCAATCCAAACTAATAGTTTCAACCGATTTATGTTGATTTAAAAATTTATTAGATTAGTGATTTGAAAAAAATCAAATTATAATAATTGAATCAATATTTAGATTTGATTTGATTTAAATCGATCAAACTAATCTAATCGAATAGATGTAAGAAAATTTAAAATTTAGCAATGTTTTATTGGTTAACAAAATTTTAAATTTTATATTTGATAATTTTACATTTTACAATCTAAAAATTTAAAATTTAAAAATTAGAATTTTAGATGAATTTTTTAATTAGATTATTTTTAAGGTAAATGATAAATATAATTTAATGTAGACTTTATAATTATATTTATTTTTAGGTCTCAAAAGTAAATATAATTTGATAAAATAATTGAACTTTATAATTATGATAATATTTTAAGTTTAAACCTAAATCGATAATTTAAATTGATCTAAACCAATAATTATTGATTTTGATCGGTTTGGATTGAGCCTTACTATTGAATTAGATCGAATTGACTTAAATTAACATCGATATTTTTGAAGCAATTTGAATTTTAAATCTAAATTGATTCAAACCGAATTTGCCCAACTTTAATACTCAATATTTATCATTACTCTAAAAAATTAACTTGTTAGATGACATCATTTGTAAATTTTAATTTTTGTAAAATTAAAGAACAAGTGAACTTTACTTATTCATTTTTTATTAATGTTTAATATTTAACATTTTAATTCTATAACATCGTGTTTTATCATTATAACACAAGTGATTATTTAAGACTTTAAAATTTAGTTTAAAATTAAAATTTCAAGTTTAAAATTAGTTGTATAATATTATTTATTTTTTGATTTAATATAAATTTATAAAATTATATTTTAAAAACTCACTTAGAATTCTCTAAAATTCAATGTCATCCGCGAGTCTTATAAGTTATAAAAGGAAGCCTTATTTCAATTAGCTCAATTGACATACCTAATAACAATTATTGAATTAAAGATCAATTATTGAATTAAAGATGAGGATGATTAATATTAGCTTAACATAACTCAAAGCTTGGAAATTAAGAAATTATATTGATATCATCATTCTAGTGAAGTTCTAACAACATCACAAAATCAACAATAAGAATGTTCAAAGAAATCATGCAATAAATTTTAATTAAGCTATATGATAAGGAAAATATTATATACTTACCCAAATGCCAAATTGTTTAATGGGTCTACTTTTTTGCTTAATTCCTTAAAGATGTCAGCATGAAGTAATCAAATTGATGTTCCAAAAGCACACATGAAATGAATGAGTTTGTACTAATTAATTAATTAATCATGCTCAAAACATAGTGGTTCACAGCAAAGCAATGTTGATATAAGAATTCATTACACTCTTGCTTTGTGATTTTAATTTGATTATCGAATCCTGTGGAAGGAATAAGTAGCTAAGTTCATTGAACATTAAGATTTGGTTTAATCTATTGTTTTTAAATTACTGCATTAATATTCTGTAATCCAAGATTTTCTTGATGTGTTAAATACACACTAAATTTACCCTCAACTAAATTTTAATTTTATTTTTAATTTGACTTTCTCATTGACCATTCTTAGGGTTTGATTCTCTAATTTGAGAAAATGGCATATGGGTTTTTATAAATTTAAAGATATTATTGATGGGTTGCCATCTATATCCCACACTAAATTCTAATTAAATTTTAATTTTAATTTAATTTGCCTTTCTCATTAGTCATTCTTAGGATTTGATTCTCTAATTTGACAAAATGACATATTGGTTATTGTAAATTTAAAGATATTATTTTTAATTAATATTGTAAAATTGAGTTTGACTAATGCCTTTTTTTTTTTAACAAAAAAACTAATGATTAGTAAATACAATGAATTATCATTTTAAATTGATTCATTGTTTCTTCTCTAACAAAAAATAATTGAATTTTATAAATTACCATAAATTTTAATTAAAAACATTAAAACTCTTTATTTTAAAGTGTCATAAATTTAGATCTATATGTATAATTAGATCAAGTCTACTCACAATAATAAAGAATAAAAACTATTATTATACATTCATGTACTTTACATTCCTTAACGAAAAGTTTTAAATAATTAATATAAAACCTAAAATATTTAATATAAAATTTTAAATTATTAAAATAAAATTTAAAAATATAAGTAAAAAAATTTAGAGTGATTAATGTAGGAATTCAAAATTTTGAATCAAGTTAGGTAAAATATATAATAGACAATTGGAATTTGAAGCTAATAAATGTTACATTAACTATCATTTAAAAAATTGGGTGTATTTATTTATTTAATAATTAGTTTTCAATCCACTCAAGTTTAGGGGTATATTTGGTTGTACATAAAGAGAAATTGCTTTAAGCCCACAAGATAACATATATGTTAGAGGAGCTTTCACTTCTTAACTAATGATTATGTAATTCATGCATTGTCATCAACTTTAATTTATTAGTTAATTAATCAATTAATTTGTACTATAAATTATACTTTAGCAATTAATTATGGATTATTAATTAATTACACAAGTAATAACAAAGGGACCACATGTTGTTGTGGTTGTAGACCACCAAACCCATGTGATGCCTAGTGCCAATTGGTAAAGCTCATTGTTGCTTTTCCACTAATTCTAAAGTTAACTGCTTTGCATTTTCCACTACTTATATATTTAATTAAATCATATAAGAATGTGTTTTAGTGACACAAATTACAAAACCCACTAAAAAATTTTGTGCACGTCAGCCTCTATTGTTCAAATTTGCTTTTAGTTTGCAACTTTGCAATATGCATGCACCCCTTTTCTATTCTCCAATTTTTATTTTTTCTATGGAATCATATATTATAAATATTAGCTCATAAATTTTGTTCCACCCTCTCTATCTATTACCTAATTATATCAAAATCCTTCTAGTTTAGAAAATATTAGAATTTTTTTTCAATAGTGAAAGAGTTACTTAATTTTATAAAACTAAAAATATTTGTCTAAATTTATAAAAAATTATTTTAAAATAGTTGCTTTTTAAAATTAATTTATCAAAATAATCGTGTTGAGATATTTGTTAATCAAACAAACTAAAAATATCAAATTTGGACAAAATTATTTTCATATAATCAGAAACATAAATATGTAAATGTGAATTTTACGCTCAAAAGAGTGCATCAAAACTCTTTATCTTTGTTGAGTTTTGTATGTATAGAGATATGTTCATCCAAAAATTGGTATGCTTGGATAGTTTAATAACAAAAAATAAAGTAACATGATTATTATGATAAATTGAATTTAAAAAGTGATTATTTTAAAAAATCTCTTAAATTTATATATATTATTCATATTATTTAAAAAATTTTACTTTATAAATTTGGATTCTATTCTAACTCTATCTTGGATATCGAACAAAGCTGATGAAATTTGTGTAGGCTAATAGGTTATATATACAATCTTTGGGAGGTTAAAGTTTGATTTAAAAATTGATTTGGGATCAATATTAGATTTGCAATGAAGATATGGTGATTTTATTATAATTATTAATTTTTAAAAATGTATCATAGAGATTCTTTAAGAACTCTTTTGATTGGGGATTAAAGTAACAAAAAATTCATTTTATTATATTAATGAAACAATTATATATATTTAAAATGCATATTAAAATCTTATTATTAAAATTTTAATGGGAAAATGTCATGACCCAACATCTAATTAGAATATGGAACAATTGGATTACATGAAAGAATGCCAATTGGATGGGTATTAAAACATTAGATAAAGGAATGGTAAATATTAATGATATAATACCTTGAGAATTGAAGGCATAAGCCCATCAAATATTTAATATGTAAAAGAAGTTTTACAAAGTGGAATTTCCAAAAGTTCCTATATATTCTCTTTCTTTCTTTTTTCTTATTCAATTAAAACAATCTCAATAATATATTCTAAATTTGGTATATTCGTATGAACTCATGACATAATTGTTGTTCAATGTGAGTTGAATTCACTAAAAGATAATCAATATTTACTTAGCAACATAAGAAGGTCGCTAGAGAATATAGTTGATTAATAGCTAAACTTATATTAACTTGGTTTTGATTTGTATATAAATAAAAATTATCTTATTTATATTTTTATTAAGATGATTTATTATTTATTTAATTATTTAAAAGAATGGTACAAATATAAAATTATCAATTTTTATATATTTTATTAATTTGAGATAACACAAAATTTAATTTTTATATTTAAATTTCATATGAGAAAAAAATAGATTTTTCGCAATAAGACAATAGTCTCCATTCAAAGTTTAGACTAGATCAAATTTTAATAAAAAAAATGCTATCTAAATAGATTACAAATTTGGAAACAAATATATTTTTAATGTAAATAATTTTCTTTGTATTACGTACTGGGAAAAAGAAAGAGAGAAGAGATCTCAAAAGAAGGGTATAAAGGAATCATATATTTCCTCTGGATATAGGCAACAGTGGTTGTTGAATTAGAATATTCTTAATTAAGTAATTACTTTTTTAATCATAGATCTTGTAAATATCAAAAATAAAATAAAAATAAAAAATATGGTAGCTTTTTGAATGAAAAATTGGACCAGTCAATACCCCTTTATTCTTTATTTTAGAAAAAAAAAAAAAAGAAATGCAGAGGATCACCCAATTACAGTTTTGCTTTTTAAGTAGAATCTTTTAGATATTAATTATAAGTACACTTACTAATTAATATATGCTGTTTGCTTTGAGATATTGTCTAGCTTGAACCAATAGACTCTGCCTCTATATAATATACATGAGTTAAAATTAAAATATATATATATATATATATTTTAAAAGGTTTAACAGATAAAAAAAAAATATTAATTTTTTTTTTATACAGGTTTTAATTTAATTTCACAACTTATAAAATAAATTTTTATTTATATTTTAAAAATTTATGATAAATTTTAACGTATCTTACAATTCAAAAAAATTTGTAAGAGGAGTTAAACTTGTAGAACTTGAATGAAAAATGAACA
>CP135548.1:3936297-3979246 GCA_032402905.1 Khaya senegalensis | reverse complement strand
TTTTTTTTAAAAAAAAAATCTAAGTTTGTCAATATATATTAGTAGTATGACTAGAAAAAGCAGTCCATTAATAAAAACTGGTGAATAAGCTGCCGCCGGAAACACTTCCTCACTACTTATAAATAGAAGCTCAAGAACTACAACCAGAAAATCACTTCAAATTCCTACAAGATAATTTCCCATATAATCAGCTACTCTATACAAAACCAAAATTCTAACTAATTTCCTACCATGTCAGTGAAGGTAGCTGCTGAGAATCCTTCTGAATTAATGGTAGTGAAGGCAAGAGAAAATTTGGTAGTGGTGAGAGAATACGATGAAGAAAGTGATAAGTTTGCGGTGGAGGAAGTTGAGAGAAGGTGTGAAATTGTGCAGAGAGGAAAGCCGACGCTTGTGACTGATCTTATGGGGGATCCTGTTTGCAGAGTTCGCCATTTTCCATCTCACGTCATGCTGGTAATTAACTTCAAATTCTATCACCGTTATTTTCTTTTCCGAATTATGTATCAAAATTGTTCAAAAATTTAGAAAATTATGCTCTGATGAACAGGTTGCTGAGTATGGAGAAGAAAAAGAAATTGTTGGGGTGATAAGAGGATGTCTTAAAACTGTCACAAGAGGAGATTCAGTTTATGTAAAGCTTGGTTATCTTCTCGGACTAAGAGTTTCCCCAACTCACAGGTTTCATTATCTCTCTCTCTCTCTCTCTCTCCCTCTTTTCTTTATCTTCGGAATTTGCTTATCTTTTGCCTCTTGGTTTTCACCAATGATTTCTTCTATCTTTACTCCATGTCTAACCCAAGTGATAGTTATGAGCATTATGTTTCACCATGCATGGCAATAAATGAATGATTTAAGCCAAATTGCTTTTGCCATGTGCATAGAGGCATGCAATAGCTACAAACTTTGGCAGTGTGATTTTTGTTTTAGTTTTGGTTCTAATCCGAAATACCCACCACCACATAAAAAGAACGATTAGATTCCACAAAAAAGAGATGCAAATTGTTCCTCGTATCATGGAAGAAGCAAAAGCCAGCCTAGCTAGTCTCTCCTTTGACACTTGTATCCACTTTCCCAAGAAAATTTTAGACAAAATGTCTCATTCTCTTCTTGTTTTTAACACCATACTTTACAATCACTACAAAATTCAAGCTAATATAGTAGTGGTCCATCAACATCCCCATTCAATTTTTTTTTTCCCTCCTTCTCTCTACTTTACTAACCCTATGGTGTATCTTATGTCATTATCTTCGTGATAACTTTTCTTTTTAATTTCATTTTATATTATAATCTTCTAAAATGTTCCCTACTTTTGTTTTGAAACTCTTATACCACTACTAAAAGTAACCCACCATAATTAATTTCTTAGTTTTCTTGTCACTATCCACATTTCATGGATATTTCCATTGTACCACTTTCTAGATTCTTCATATCAAAAATACCCATCTCATATGGTCCATCTAGTAATTGTGTTCCATTTTTTTTTTTTTTTGGTGTATTTTAATCTTTTAGTAATCAAAATTATGCAATTATACAGGAGGCTAAGTATTGGCACAAAACTTGTGGAGAAACTAGAAGAATGGTGCAAGCAAAATGGTGCTGAATACTCATACATGGCCACAGATTGTAACAATGAGGCTTCAATCAATTTATTTACCAAAAGTTGTTCATACACCAAATTTCGTACCCTAAACGTTTTGGTGCAACCGGTTCATGCTCACTACAAGCCCTTAGGTTCCGGCGTCTCGATCGTCCGGTTACAGACAAAACTTGCCGGATCGATCTATCGTCGAGTTTTTGCTAATTCTGAGTTTTTCCCAAAGGATATTGACCTTATTTTGTCTAGCAAACTCAATTTGAGCACATTCATGGCCGTGCCCAAAAATGTTTTGCCTAGATGGGATCCGAAAACGGGCACTCTTCCTCCAAGTTTTGCGATTTTAAGTGTTTGGAGCACAAAAGAAGTGTTCAAATTTCAGCTTAAAGGAGTTTCTGCCCTAAAATATGCATGCTGTGTCGGTTCAAGATTGCTTGATGCTTGGATGCCATGGCTTAGGCTGCCTTCATTTCCTGATGTTTTCAGACAATTTGGAGTTTACCTTTTGTATGGTTTGCATATGGAAGGCAAACATGCATCGCGGCTCATGAAATCTCTATGTACCTTCGCTCATAACATGGCTAGAGATGACGGAGAATGTGGGGCCGTAGTGGCTGAAGTGGGCCCCAGGGACCCAGTCAGAGAGGCCATTCCTCATTGGAGGAGATTTTCTTGGGCTGAAGATATATGGTGCATCAAGAAGCTTAGGGAGGATAGCAATGACAAATGTGCACCGTCTGATTGGATCAAAGCAAGATCTTCTTCGTCCGTTATTTTTGTTGACCCTCGTGAGTTTTGATAATTTGTGTTTGATCAAATGCCTGAAAGAAAATAAAATACCAAAAATGTAAATTACTATCATCGTAGAAACTTCAATTCCTAACCATATTTATAAAATTTTTCTTTCTCATTCATTAAACACAATTCTATTTTTTTTTAATTAAAATTTACGTTCAAATGAATAAATTTAACCATTAAATCGTGTTTTATATAATTTATCATCGATAAATATTTTTATTACATAAAATGTAATACTTATATAATAATTTTAGATAAAAATACAAAATTATTATATTTTCATGTTTTATTTTAATTTTTTTTTTTAAAAATTTTAATGATAAAGTGCATGAATGGTACCAAAACCCATGAAATAAAAATGATGTTTCAACAAGCAAAGCACATGTATTGACTAGAACTTTACTTGATGAATTATTATCCTTACTGACAAAGGCAATACATACATATGATTCCTTTTCAACTAACAAACTTTCTGAAAATTCAAAACTTGAATAATAACTAGTCTTTTTGTGTCTAGGTTTCTACATTGATTGCAACCTTTAATTTGGCAAGTGTACAGGCATAACTTTATTCAGAAAAAAAAAAAATAATAAATGTGAAGATGTTTGGTTTGCTGGTTACAAACTCAATCATCTCATTCTTGTTAAAGGGAACTTGCAAAATTGTGTTATGAGATTGGCTATAATATATTAGTATTGATTTCTTCAATTTTTTAAATCAAATTTTATATGTAAAATACATTTAATTTCTTGAATTTTTGTATTAATTTGTTATAAATTTTACATTAAAAAATATAAAATATAAAAAAAAAAAAAAAAAAAAAAAGTTTGTCGTATTATGATGTATAAATAATTGATACATATTTTAATTTTTTTTTAAATTTTACGTTATAATATTTAATTTTTGAATATTAATTTAAATTTTTTATTATAATTTTATAAATTTTAAATTTTTTTCGATAATGTCAGAGATTACAATGAAAAAAGGTTGAGGAAAATTAGAAAAAAGTGTACCGTACATTTGTGCAAGAAAGTCCTACCAGCAATCTTACAAATTTCCCACCTGGAATTTGACTGGCCATTTCTTTTTTTTGAACCACATATTATTGTCTTTGCACTAAATTGGTAAAGCTTTTTACCTTTTTCTTTTGATATTGCATTCCTGGATCACATTGTGGTACAATTACAATTGTTGCATTTTTGTTGCAAATTATTATTATTTTTTAGTTGTGTAAGATATAATTTTTCGACTAATATTAGATTAAATAAAAAGGTCATGGTACAAGAATTTACTAAATAATTTAAATTTTTTTTAAAATTCAAGATCATTAACTCTGATAGAGAGAATTAAAATAAAATATATAATTAAATAATTTCACGTATTATATATTTTAAATTTTTACGACATTCATTATTAATTATTTTTTGTCACTATTTAATTTTGAAGTGATGTATTATTTATATAAAATCAAAAGCATTATTTTTTTGCCCTATTTTTGTTCAATTCCTAAGGTTAGATAAATTATGTTAAATTTAAAATTAGAGATTTGAATGAATATTGGGGAGTATAATAATAAATAGCACAGCTGGTTAGAAGCATTATGGATCACCAACTGCAATGGGCGTCTCTTTTTCATGTTCCTCCTAGCTTTTCTACTTCTAAGATAAAAAGTAACATCATAAACACGTGTTGCCGTGAAAGCCAAGCACGTGTACTCAATTATAAAAGTAAAAAGAATCTAAACCATATTACTGAGAAAAATAATAATTATCAATTATAATTATAATTAATTAACATGTTGTGATAAAAAAAAAAAAATTTAACCTATAATTGGTCCCCACCTACGAAATCCTTTCGGCTGTAGAACCAAATTGGGCCAATAATTGTCGTTAATTAAATTAAATCTTAATTAAAAAAATAATAATACCTAGAATTTAAGATTCAGATAAATACCCAACCGAACACGTGTCAGAGTTCCCAACTAAGATTCTTGGACCACAAGTACATTTACTAACTTGTAAAGAGTCTAATTATTGTCATTTTTGTGGTTTGGTTAGTTCATTATCAACTAACTTCCAATTTTCATTCTTTGATTGCATATGTAAAATATATATATATATATATATATTTTCTTTTTATTTATTATGATTATGAATTATATTTCTTACAAATTTACAATGCTTGAATTAGAAGTGGGTGATTTAAAAATTAAATTAATTAATTTTTTTTTTTTTTACAGAAATTATTAAAAAAAAATCAACTCATTGGATTAGTTTAATCAAACCAACCTCATATTTTCTCACTCAAAAATAGAATTACAAAGGAAAAAAATTTAAACAATAAAAATTGTATACAATCAATATTATAAACATAAAAATTATCCTATATTATAAATGTAAGATTTTATGCTATGAAAATTCCCTCTCTAATTATACATCTCGAGTTTTATGATTCTTATATCTTGTAGTATTTCTTTCTCTATGCTCTTCTTTCTTGAGAAAATGAATTAAAAGAACAATTGGTGTGCATTCAAACTTTAGTACCACTTGAAATAATTGGTAGCATGAATCAAATCTATCTCATATGGTCACACAGATTATGCTAGAACAAAGGGTCATAAGAAAGCTCAACTTTTATCAAACCAACATACACCCTTCAATTGGTGTGCATTCAAACTTTAGTCCCGCTTGAAATAATTGGTGGCATGAATCAGATCTATTTCATGTGGTCACACAGATTATGCTAGAACAAAGGGTCATAAAAAAGCTCAACTTTTATCAAACCAACATACACCCTTCAATCAAAAGAACATTTCATTCCTAGCCTTGGCATTGCATGTTAAAGTAGATTCTTTAGATAGAATTTCTTTTCTGCTATCATTTCAGGATTCTCCTTATATGTAAGCACCTATCTTTTTCCCAATTTGGATGTCCGTATTTTATAAAATGCGAACCTATACATAATTGCTAAGAGTCATATACAAGTTTTGCATGCTAGGGCTCCATAGAAGCTGCATATACCAGTATGCAAAGAACTTGTACAACTATATAAACAGTATACCAAATAAATACCAGTTCTCCATAGAAGTTGGTTTCGGAATCATTGCGTAATTTATGTCATACTAGGGGAAGGGTAATTTAATCACCCAGGAGCCGAGAACAGAAAGAGATTTGAGTAATATCATGAATTGATTTCTATAGCTAGTGCATACCAAATTTTGATATCTTGTCTGTCCCAAACATTTCGATACTGCACAGATTCAAAACCTAGTGGCCTTGGCATTTTAAAGGTTAGCATGATTCAAGATTAGAATACTTAGTCAAGTTAAAGTCAAGTACATTGCAAACCCGTTCTTTGGGGATAATAAGATCTTGGCGTTACATCGCGGAAGCCCTAGCAAACTTTGAAAATATGGAACACTCATCTTGCAGGAGAGTTTGTGGGTTTCCTTGTTCAACCTGCACAGGGCAGAAAATTTTGAGTTCTTATACATAAATAAAGGGCATTAGAACTCTTTAGACCAAAAACTGCACTAAGATACTTGATGCATACTACACAAAAACCCAAACTCATATTACGTAAAATTCTTTCACAGTTTTCAACAATTTCATTAAAAATAGTGGATGAATTCCATAGCATTGGCTTTAATTAAAGTACTGAAAAATCCAGCAGATTACAGACTAAGAAACAAACATATTGAGTGAATTGACAATGGAATTGAATTTCAAATATTTCACCTGTCAACTCTTTCCCCAAATAAACATGTACATTTTCTGCACAAATTGTAGTTTATGTGTGATCTTGCCACAACAAACAGTCATTTGAACTAATACAAAGCTTAATTTTGTAGCAAGCATAACTAAACTCAACTAAGACCCTGTCCCAAACAGATGCAGGTTGGCTACATAAACATGTATCCTCCATCTCCACTGAATGCTCAATAGGAAAATAATCAGTTCCAAACAAATTATTAAAAGGAAATAAGAAAGAAAGATTTGTCAATTTCATCAAGATTAGATTGCAATCATCAGCATGTCCAAATTATTTAAATGATTCTCAGAAAAGGTGAATCCCTTAGATATCAAAGTGAAAAAAGAATGAAATGAAAGATAAGCTTACCAGGTTACCGTGATCAAGAACAAGGATTTCATCCATATTCAAAACTGTGGAAATGCGGTGAGCAATAGTGATCACGGTCATGCCTCTGCATTCACTAGCTATTGCATTCTGTAGTATTGAAGCTGTTTGAGTATCAACATTAGCTGTGCACTCATCCAAACAGAGAACCTGAAATTTTTTTTATATTATAAGTACTCTCCCTCCCATAGAAAAACATACACACTTGTGAAGAATGCATTTCACCTGACAAATTTTGTCTACATAACCCACATAAACTACCTTGAAGGTTTTACATTGTTTTCCAGGTTTTACATAATAATATCTTCTTGTTTTTGTATTTTGCTAGGAAAAACATAAGATGACTTACTCTTTAATTCAGATGGAAAAGATTGTAGGAATACAAAACTAAATGCAATTATAATCAAGGAAATGAAAAACTGAGGCAAAAGCTAAGATAATTCACGTTGTGCAAGATTGGCCAATTACCAGATGACTGAGTAATGAGTACCATTTGAATGGTCCCAGCAAATTTAAGAAAAAACAAAAATGCCAGAATGAGAAGTGCAAGTCAGAGGTCATAGAACAGGGAAACAGAGAAAATGACAAAAGCTTATAGCTCAGATGAAGTCAATAATGTCAAACAGGCTCAAATGGCAAGTCTTGATCCTCTTGTAACCCATTAAGTAGGAATAAACACTGATAATTTAACAATCAGGTGAATGATGATACTTCTTAGTAAATGATAGGATGTTCGTTCTATCACATTAATTGTCGAAAGTTATCACAAAATCAAAAGAATGCAATACTAATCAATGCTCTCCTCAATGTCTATAACACATCAAATTGCATTTTGGAAACTCAATTATGAGTTGAAAGAGTTTGGACAATACTACAAAAATAATCGTCTTTTACCTTAGAAGACTTGAGAAGAGCACGTGCAAGACATAGAAGCTGCCTTTGCCCAACAGAAAATGATATCCCAGATTCCTTTACATAAGTATCCAGTCCTCCTGCAGCTTCTACTTCCTCCTTGACATGGCATTTCTCCAAAATGTTCCAGATTTTAAAGTCACTGTTCATCCGAAGTGGATCTAAGTTATCCCTAGAAATTTTCAAAACATACAAGCATATGAATGAGAACTTCTGTTATCAAATGAGCATAAGCTACATCATAAATGTTCACCAAATAGCAAAAAAGAAGCATATAACCACAAATATGCACATTAGACCAAGAAGAAATTGAACCAATTATATTGGGTAGTACCTTAAAGATGCCTCAAATAAGAAGGGGCTCTGGGGAACAACAGCAAAGCGTGAACGGAGATCTCTCACAGGAACATTCATTATGTTAAGCCCATCCACCAAAATTTGTCCATCACATATTTGGGTAAGGCGAAAAAGGGCATTCAAAATGCTGGATTTTCCAGCACCTGTTCTTCCAACAATTCCAACCTGAAAAAAGAATAAATTTACAGAGAGAGGTGTCTAATCACATCAAACTTAACTTCCAAATTTACATTATAGTTATTGAGTCCAATCGATGCAATAGTCAATATAAGGCTTCATTTGGTGCCCTGACCTGCGTGCCTCCCGCTATTGTAAAGGTGATGTCAAGCAAAGCAACTGGCAAAGAAGGCTTATATCTCATAGTGACATTTTGAAACTCAATCAGTCCATGAAATGGCCAATCTGGACTCAAGGACTGGTACCCATTGAGTTCTTCTTGAGGGACGCCCATATACTAGAAGCAGAATCAACACATAAGTAATCAGGTGGGAAGCATATGTACAAAAAAGAGGCTATCTTCATACCTCTAGAACTCTCTCAACCGAAACCATTTCTTTCTCTGTTTCTGTGAAACTTGTCAAAAAACTCCCTAACAAAGAAACAACCGGTGCTGCATACGAGAGAGCCAATCCTACCTGTGAAAGTATACACCATCTCGAATTATTAATTGGTTTGACATGTGATATATCGTTTGGGTGCAATAATTAACACAGCAAATCTCAAACTGACAACTGAAATGCTTTAAAAGTTCAAGATTAGAATGGGATTGAAGAAGATACCAGCCCTGGGGTACTGAAGATAATTGGCAAATTGCTATTAGATCCAATGATAGCCATTGTTGCAATAAATGAGATGATAAATGCTGCCAACAACTATAGCCACAACAAGTAACGAACATAATCACACACTATCAAGTGATAGTGTAATTGAAAATGAAAGCAGAATCACCAGGAACATGATAAACAATGCAATAGGATTTAATGATAACTCTAGCATCTAACATTAAATGTCAATAATTTCATATCCAGTATACTTTTAGGAGATATTATCAGCTCTTATAAACTAATAAACTTATAAACATTTAATATCTGAGATATATACCTGAAGACGCAAGGAAAGCCACAAGCTAGCTGTTAACTCAGAATAAGAGGTTCGCTGATACAACACCAGATGCTCATCAAATTTGTTCATGAAATAGTCCTGTCCATAACCTATCTATATTAGTGCCACATGCTCTTTTAATATAATTAGTTTTAGCAGTATCTAGAGCTATGGTCAAAGTAGTACAATAGTTTCTTCCTGTCAAAATGCTTTAAAGAATGAGTTGTATAGGGCATTACACAAAACAGATCAAGAAAATGCCCCCGCCATGAAGTTGGTATATATCCATTGATCAAGGTCTGAATCAAAGTTACATCACGTAAAGTTTTACGACTTGGGCATTCCATATAATTCCTTGAAATATATTTTCAACACCAGCATCTTTCACATGTTTAGAACATTCCCAAAGCTTTTGCATTATTGATTCTTAGGAAATCTAAGTTTAATCCAGGTTTATCTCTCAGAAGCCCAAGATTAACAATCTGCTTATAGTCTACTTCAATGTATTAATAACATGACTAACTTCCTCGTAAACACCCTTTGCAAGCTATTTCAGGTACAAGGGGCAGCTATGGTTGATTTCACTTTATAATGCCTGATTTCTTCATCATGATTGACTTGGAAATTGAGTGGAACTTCTAAAAGCACTAACTGAAGGTACAGAACTTTTGCAGAAATGGTCCCTTTTTTAAGTCTTTCTCAAACAAAAAGTCCACAAGAAAAGGAGCAATTCAAACATCTACCTCAGAATTGAATGCTCTTATAGTTGATGATCCATCAAGTGTCTCCTTAAATGATGCATATATTGGAGAACGAGAAACACTGTCCAGCCTTCGCAATTCCCTTGATGTTGATCTGTAGAAGAACTGAAAAATTTTCTGACTTACGAGATGGATTTCAACGGTAAATATGTTTTCTTTTATCAGCACTCAATCAAGATGACTAAAATCATCCTAGTCATTTAACATTCCATTTTTAACAATTTCTGGTTAAGGTTCTATGCAGGTCAAACAAGTTATAAAACATACTCTTAATTGTTGGCTTCAATGCTGGTATCGGAAATTTTTGAAGTAACATTAATTTACAATTGCCCAATCCTTGAATCCGAGATTAAAAGAATTATAGACATAAAATCGATTTTTTTTTTCTTTGTGCATCAGCTATTATCATAACCGTGTATTTAAAGACATTGTAGTCAAATTAGATTCCGAAGTTAGCATGGCATGTAGAAAGACAATGCCTGTGTGGTGCTTCACAATTTGGCATCTCAGTAGTGGACTCTTTTCTTTACCTTATTGAAAGAATACAAAACAGTTGATATTTTTCCTTCTTTATTCAAATATTATATGAAAAGGGCATAAAAATTTCCTACCTCTTCAAACTAAAGTTAGCTCCCATGGCTGCTGAACAAGAATAGGCCATTATACTTGTAGACCCATTCAGTTGATAAAACATAACTCAAGCCTTTGTCTGATGAAAATCCTATTAATTGTTTATCAATTTTTGGAAGGCTTTACATCCATCCCTCAGTGTACACAAATCTTTATCCTGTTCTATCTCCTTTACTAACAGATAAAGCTCCTTAGGAAACCTCAACTATTCCCTTCTATCACTAACTCTCCAAAACTAACACATGTTACTGCCTAAAAATGTTCACATGCACCCACATATGTGAGAACAACTTCACGTGCACATGGACAACAGAAACATTTGAAGTTAGTTAATGAACTTCAATTTTAAACCCAGCTCATGACTAGTAATAAAGTACCTGTAGCTTGCTATAGATGTACCAAAATGGCAACAGTAGAAGCAAGAAGAAGACCTACACATGCAGACACACCTTTTAAAACAATAGCTTGTTTCTTCAAATGGTTATAAGGTTATATTTCTAAAAAAGCATAACATCAAAATGAGTTTACCCCGTTACCTGCACATATGATAAGACTACTGCAATACCCAATAAGCCAACAAAATTGGCTAGGAGAATGTTCAGGATGAATGGAAGAGAATCATCAATCATATAGAGATCTGAAGAGAACCTACACAACATAATACATATGTAGAATTAAAAAAGTTAAAGTCTCTTGTAACAATATAATAATGAGGAACAGAGATAGAGGATGAAAGCAAACAAAATTGTTGCATTAATAAGAGAGAAAGCAGGATATAATTCAACAGGTATGTTCTCAAAGAAGCATCTAATTCTTACCTGTTAAGTATTCTTCCACATGGTGTCTGATCAAAGAACAGGACAGGTGCATTAATGAGCTTCATAAGCAGTGTATTGTGCACCTCAATTGCAGCTCGTAAGCCACCAAATGCAAACGAGAAAGCCCTCACCAGTGTTAGGGAGGAATTCAAGATGCAAAAGACGCAAAGTACGACCTACACCATGAATTAGTAAGTCTTCTGCAAGACACTAGAGAAAGGCAGCAAATATAACTGCAAAGTGTAGACAAATTATTGCTTTCCAGAATAGCATTTTCCACATTCTAAATGGAAAATTATTCAGGATTAAGGTTTTGTAGAGTTGAGTTGAGTCTAGTTATTAACCGAAAAAATAAGTTGAAACTGTTAACCACAAAAAAAAAAACTTATTGACCAAAAAAATAAACAAGTACGTTGAAACAACTAAATGGTTCAACAAGATATTTCAACCAAAACTGTTCCTTGGGCTAGCACATTGCAGTTTTAGAAAATGTAGAAGTAGAGATCCCACCTTCTAAGTTAATCATAGATAATTATTTGGTAGATTTGATGTTTATTTCACAGCAATCAGGATAAATTTTGTCATGTGACCAGAGTTTTCCGAAACAGTTCAAATACACGCGTACAAATTGACATCATATTGAAAATGAGAGAAAATAATTACCAAATAGAAGAATGTAGAGTATTTTGTCTGACTGCTCCCAGTTGTATCAACCCAATATGACAGCCACAGATCATTTCCATTACGAGAAGCTTGCATCAACATTGCAGAGATGCATACAGCAAATGTAATGAACCAACCAGCAAAAGCAGCATAATTTCTGCAAAGATTACGATCAGAAAATTGTAAAAGTTAATAACAAAAATGGTCCAGTGATGTTAAAGGGGAAAACACCTGTACATCTCTACTTCAAGAGAATTTAGATGTACTTATATTTGCAAACTGCTAGTAAGTGTTGTTTCTTACTTGTATACAGTAAGCTCTACTCTGCCCTCTTTCCTCTGCTCAACTTCAATGATCTCCTGGGCTTCATCTGACACAGACACAACATCTTTATCCTCAAGGAGACTTTGTTTACCTTCAATGGAAGTGTTTGTGCTGTATTCTTGTTTTGGCATGGACAAGGATGTATCAAATTCGTTCGGTGAACAGAACCCCGAATATAAAGAAACTGCCAAGTCAGCTGAACTTCCCACCCACTTCACATGTCCTTTGTCCATTACAACAATCATATCAGCAGAAGATATTGCCTGCAGTTTGAAAGGCATAATTAATCTCATTTTACAAACTGCTACATTTATAAGAGTCAAACTTTTCCAGATCATAAGCACCACAGACACATCACACATGATTCCCCACCTTCTAATGGCCAATCAACAGCAAAGTCAGTTAAAAAAATAAAAAACCTCCGTGAAACGAAAAGCAAAACTATGATAAAATGAAAAGATTATCATGAATTATCAACATTAGTCACAGACCAACATACAAGTTGCTAGCTATTAGACTTTCCATAAGAAAACTCACTCTAAACTGAAGATCAAAATGACAATGCAATGCACAATCTATCTTTAATTATGCTTTTCAAATTTTTAATAAATCAATTGAATAGACCAAATATAGTTTGTCCTGGAAGACAACAAAATACTACATGGCTTCTATAACAGTAATAATGAAGAAACAAGAAAACATACACTAAGACAAAAGTAATCCAGGTTCACTTAAGGACATATTAAAACTTGTCTAAAACACTTCTCCTCCTGTAATTTAAGGAATACCCCATATATCATTCCTTCACTACATCCCAACAACAACAAAAGAATACCATGTTAGACCAATTTGGACCAGTAGCCTTGTTCTTATTTAATTATCAGATTTAAGATTCTTTGGTTACGAATTGTTAAGATAATAATATTATAACCATATCATCTCCGTCTCTTTGCAGAATTTACCACATAAGTTTGCAAGAGTAATAATTGAACATAATACCATCAAAATAAGGTAAATTTAATAATATACTTTTGAACTAAATGGTTGGGAACACAAGTTAATTGGCTAATTAATATCTAATAGTATCATTTAAGCTAAAATAAACTTTCTGCAAATGTTTAGGACAAAATTTTCTTTAGTTCTGTTGCTGATATCAATTGGGATACATGTAAATAAAAGAGAAAAACCAAGGAAATTCAAGAGATCAACCTGAACATTATGGGTACAAAGAATACGAGTCCTGTGAAGCATAAGATGGCCCATAATACCATTAGATAAAATCCACCTAGCAACTTGTGCATCTACAGCACTGAGGACATCATCAAGCATACATATGTCGGAGTCACGATAGACAGCCCTGGTAGTTAAAGGCACATAAACCAAGCACCAAAAATAATAAAATTAGGCTAGTGAATCAAGAAGTTAGATACAATGTGCATAGAATGATGACAAAACCTTGCCAAAGCAAGACGAGCTCTCTGTCCACCAGATAAGTTAACTCCTTTCTCACCAATAAAAGTCATGTCACCTCCAACCATAAACGAGATATCAACATCAAGTGCACATGCCTTCAAGGTTTCCGAATATCTGCTCCATATACAGAACTTTTTCAAAATTAAGAGAAGTGGGAAATAAATACTTTCAAGATAAGCGCATCATAAAGCTATTGCAAAATCATTGACAAGGAATATAATTTTCACTTCCATTACAGTTTTTAATAGATTGGTTTTTTCTCTGGAGGAGGGCAGGATACAGGTTGGGGTTCATCTATAGGATCTTTTTATTGTTTAAATTCATATTTCTTTTCCCTCCCCTGGTTCATTTTTTTTCAACTCTTTGTGGAAACCAGGTCCACAGCTTTATCTCCTCCTCTCTTTCTCATCTACAATCTTCATAGTTTCCAATCAAGTAAATAAATGAATAAATATAACTGTACTAGCAATTACAATCTAACGGGAAGAAATGGAACAAAGAAGCAATGTAATGAAAACAGGGAAAAATATAAGGTCATTTATTTTTCTCTTTTATATCAATAGATTTACA
This sequence comes from Khaya senegalensis, assembly GCA_032402905.1. NCBI lineage: Eukaryota > Viridiplantae > Streptophyta > Magnoliopsida > Sapindales > Meliaceae > Khaya > Khaya senegalensis. The sequence goes on along the minus strand of CP135548.1, from coordinate 3,965,105 downwards.
CCTTTGACAATCATAATTCTTCCCAAACACTATATTATCACGTATTGTTCCTGATAAAATCCAAGGGACCTGCAGTTTCAAAAAATCACTGTATGAATAATTTTGTATCCAAAAATGCTTCAATATTAGAAGCTCAGTTCAGAACAAGTTTGATAACCTGTGGTACATATGCTACAGATCCACTTGCATGTATTGATCCATGAATGAGCAGCATTTCTCCCAATATAGAATTTAAGAGAGATGATTTGCCTGAACCAACCTGAATACATGCACACCTCCTCGAAGAGCTAATCATCAATAAATTTATTTCCTTACCATATAGTGCTTCTATTGAGATTTTTTTTAATGAAAAGGTTACATTGCATAGAAATTTCAAGAATATAAAAACAGTCACATTTGTTTGCTGAATAAGATACCAGGAACTCAAAATAAGATGGTCATATTCTCATTTGCGGTCACATACTGTAAAATAGATTAGTAAGTTTTATATTACTAATATAATAATGAATAAACAGAATATTGAAAATTTCTGGGCAGAGATTTGACCTCTCCAATAACAGCAACCAATGAACCCTTTGGTAGGCATAGACTGACATGATTCAGCACCAAGTTTTGATCCTCTTTGTCGCCACCGTACCAAGAACAAGTTGCATCTTCCATGACGACTGCCATATCTTTAGAGGTAAACTTTGACAGGTTATTTGAAAAATATGATGGAGAATTAGCTGCCTGTGCTCTTTCATGTTTGTACTCAGAACAGCTGAGGAACCTGCTCAATCGTTTGGTTGATATAAAGGCCTGGGATCAAGAAAAGAGAAAACATAGCATTTCCATCAATAACTACTAGTTATCAAAAAATATATTAATTGTACAATGCTCATCGCACATGGACAACTCACATCAATTAATCCATTAATGACCCATGGAAATGAATTGAGAGGAGAAATCAAAGTGTTAAACAAAGCAAGACAAGTAAAGACCTGTAAAAAAAAATTCCAAGAGAGATCAATTTTCTATAAAGTTACTATGTTATTGTCAAGCACACAAAAAAAAAAAAAATCATAGAGTATGAATATTAAAGCAAAACGAACTTTGCCATTAATTTATCATGTGTAGTTCAACATACCATTGCAGCGTCAAGATGATGCCCCATCAATGCAAAGAGTCCAAATGTGAACAAAGAGAAAAGAGTTGGTGTTGTGGCCCAAAAGAATACGCACCATGCATCCAAATACTTACGTGTCTAGGAAGGAGTCAAACATAATGGTTAAGAGCTATTCACACAGTAAATAAGAATATGAAAAAATATGTCCTTTCAACTATATCACTATCTGTATCCAAGATTAGCAGTATCATACAGACAAGTGCTTCACTTCTAAGGATCTTGTCTCCATCAGCCAAGAAGAAAATATATGTTCCCAGCCATACACCTTTAGAGTGCGAATATGTGTTAAAATTTCTCCTGTCTTTCTAATCCTGTCAAAAGACTATAATATTAGAATGTAGGTATTTTCAACAAGAAGAAGTTCTCCACAAATAATTTATTTTATATGCTGTTACTGATATTATTGTAATGACTGAAAAAAATTAGAGTTGTCAATGCTCTTTTTGGCTGTAGTTACTAAAATATTGCCATTGAAATTGCAGTTAACAGCAAATATCAAGCTATCAAAAAATCAATTTACAAAATACATAACTAGACTGTTAACCCTTTCAAGCAAAATAGATTGATGCAACTTCAGCAAAGCCCAACCATTGATAAGCATTTCAATTATGATGAAATGGACAATTATCATGTGCACACTCCAACAAGGATAATAGCTTTTCCTTTAATTTCACGTTTAAATTCATCACATATCTACAGGCAAACATACCTAGTGATTCTTCTGGAAGTTAGAAATACTCTCTCAAATTCATGTTGCAAACCTCAAAAAGGTCATAGAGAACGAAAGACAATAGCAAAAATATGTTTGTACCTTTCATCCTTTTGCTTCATCATTTTCTCGGTAGCAGATGCAATCAACGTAGAAATCCATTTATTCACTGCAGACAGGAAGTATCCAACATGAGACAAGCTACTTTTTCCTCAGTAAGCTGCAACATCATGAATGTCTGACACTATAATACTGGTGAACTCCTTATTGTAAGGATACAATTGATTACACATATTTAGACAATAATTACACTATTTTATGGAATTTATTCTAGCTGTCACTCTTTCGACTTTCTTAAGTGGTAAGATTACTAACAATAACAAGGTTTTTATGTTTGTACATGGACATAAAAATTATTTAGAAGAAAAGCTTTTACAGATAGCAGATAGAGATGAACAACAAAGTCCTACAAATATAAAACAGTAAAAGGGAAAAACAATTTAAAGGACTGAAAAGCATTCTTCTTGATTAATAAGCAACGGCCATATGTATAATTTTATCCATATATTAACCATTTTCCAGTACCAATGTTGAGAAGGTCCATGCACATGCTTTAATGATGCAAGAGTACGAAGTAGGGAACTCAACAAAGAACACTGCTTATTGTGGACTTCATTCAACATATCAACAACTAACAATGATACCTGGTATCAGTAAAATGGTTATTGCAAGTCCTGAAACAAAAGCAAATTTGACTTGTGTATACAGAAGATACAGCGCCACTCCAATTTGAAAAGGCAAGCTGAAAATTCACAAAAACTAAATTAACTATAGACACTTGTGTAACAAAGATTATGGTACATGCAATTAATTCAGAATTATATTAAGCAGAAAAAGTAGGTGCCTATATGGCAAAGAACAAATAAATTAACTATTGGTGCCATTAAAGAAAAACTTAGAAATTAACTAATTGTCTCATAATTTTGATTTATGAAAATTGATATTTTATGACAATTATGATGAAATAAAATAGAACAAAAGGCTGTTAATAAAACATTTGACCTAAGAGGTTAACTTATATTTAAGATAAAGCTTTATAGGTAAGGGTCCTCACATGCAAGGCATAAAATCTAAACAAAACAATATCAAAATCATAACAACAAACAGCACTCATTACAATTTAATTAACCCTAACAAACAGTATTTACGCTCTACGACACCTCCTCACTTGCAAGGAAGGAGACTAAACAAAACCACAACACCATCATAACAACAAAGATAACTTCTCAGAATTTACTTAATATGATGGGGGATTTAAACCCAAGACCACTTGGCCAAAATCATTTCGGTATCATGTTAGTTACCCACTTGACCTAAAAGCTTAAACTTATAGGTAAGATCCCAACTACAAAATATTTAAGTTTTTGTAGAACCAATCTAGTACATACTTAGATGTCAGATCAGAAAAAACACAAAACAAAATAATGCTTCGTAAGAAGCATGCTGCTGTGACATTATTTGACTCTTCATTTAAGTCATTTCTCTCATTTTAGTTATAATATATTTGATAAAGCACACTTTACATGTAACAAATGGGAATTCCAACAGTTGCCATGCCACTACAGTGCTTCTTAGCCATTTATTGACAGAGAGGGAATGGATACCCTACTACATGATACATATAAGTGTGATCTCCATAGTTCTACAATATGGAGAAACAGAGAGTGTTCAAAACTTTGAAAAAGAACAAGATAAAGCAGAACAAAATAAAACTACGGTAATTCGTCACCAACTAAACAGCAGAATGTATACTACTTTCTGCACATATACCACAAGATTACATCATTACCTCCACATATCATGGAAACTGTTGCACAAATTTACAATTCGATCAGCATCAACAGACATAAATGTCTGAATCTCTCCATCAGAAAATTTTGATCTCTCTGCTAAGCTAACACATTGACACTGAGATCAAAGTGTGAATGACGGTAAAACAGGTCATTAAGCAGGGGAAAAAGTAGTATGAAAGAATGTGGAAAGCCGAACTCAAAGGAAGAAGAGAAAATGTCATAATTATCTGGCTAACATATTTTGTAGCCACAAGGTTTGCATGCTTGTATTTTATAAACATTAGCAAGCAATGTTCATTATCAAATGAACACTGAAAATTAAAATAAAACTTTGATAGTTCCAACTAAATCAATATTACTCGCACAAAAAGCTTTTTAAGTTTCTGCTGTACATGGGCAAGCCAACTTGCATAAGTTTCATAAGCCAAATCTCATTGCCCTTTTAGTTTATCTTTCACTGTAAATTCAATCATCCACCTCCCATTATGATTTTTTATTTACTCTTTTCAAAAAAAAAAAAAAATAGTTTCTTATATTCATTGCATTGATGATAACATTGTATTAATTGTTTATTTAACTTGATCAGTATTTCATGAACAAACAATAATCAATCATAACATCTCTACTTTATTTATTCTATTATTGTTTTGACCATAATGTCTTCCCCATCTGTATCGATTGAGAGTTAGATCTCTATGCATCAATGTTGTTATGATACAAATAATATAAAACTCGTTCAATTTTTTTGAATAACTATTTCTAACAAAATTCGCCTTAAGATAGGAAGAAATTCTAATATTTATTCTTTTAGCACTTTTTTTTTCTTTCAAATATAACAACCTAAAAAAATATATTATATTGAATTAAAGGATATCCTAAGGCATTAACCAAATTATTAAGGTCAAAATTAGTCAAAAGCTTTGAGTTGTAACAGTTATTCTCGTGAAAATATGTGAAAATGGAAATCTATATTTCTCCCTTATTAGTCAAATAAGGATTCTCACATTCTACAGGAATTGGATACTCGAATTAGATTTCCTGAGGTTCTCTCAAATAAATAGCCAACAACATTACGTCCATCGGCATATATATGTATGTGTGTGTGTGTGTGTGTGTGTGTATTCATATTTGAAAAGTTATACCAAAATATATGAGAATATACCTTCTGATAGATAATTGTCATTATACTTGACCGTAGCTTTAACCTCAGCTTTGCAAGATGAAAAGAGTATTGTGTATCAAAAAAGGATCTGCAACATTGGTACAATAGTTAGCAACTATATCTATCATGGTTGGTCGGTACCATTTAGACATAATTTGGTACCACACACTGCAAAATAATAATCGATCTTTAAGCCAAAATGAGAAAAAAGAAGGGGTAAAAAGCAAATGGTTTGACACTGCAGATGCCACATGTGTGGCCATAGAGAAGCCACATGCTCTTTGTCCATAACAGACACTTGGCCTTCAACAATGGGATCCAAATTAGACACATGAACTAGAGAAACACCTTTAGGATGAGATCATAGGTATTACCTCGGTTGCACAAGTACATAAGCAGGATAAAAATAGAAAAAGAAAGTAGTTTATGGAGAAGAACAAATCATCTTAGCAATCTGTTTCCAGTAAGGCTGTCATGCATTAATAAGATCAGATGGATAATTCAACTATTCAACTTGAAGTTTAACAGAGAGTGAAAACGATAACAAAAGTAGCCAGGTTCAAGACACCATTACCAAGGACATCCAAATTCTGTGGCATTCATTTTCTTTTACTTGAAGGCTGGCTTGAGAATCCTTATTTAACCCATGAGTATGATAAAAGTTTCCCCTAACTTACTTTCTGACGCGAGTTAATCATAGGGACTACTATAATAAAATCTTATCGAGGAAAACATTAACTGGAAATGCGGAGCACAAGTAGAAACAACCAAGCAAAGAAAAATATAAAATTGTTCAATACTAAACTTTAAGATAGATGTGAGGCCCAACGCTATTGCAAGAACATAGCCATCCAACTGCCCAGAACCTGACAGAAGAAACAGAAGGGAAAACAACATATTGGTCAATACAAACTTGTCTCCCATTAGAACTTACTAGTTACTAGATTAGTGAACAATATATAACACAATAACAGGCCAGACATTCATGTATATGTTAAATGCTCTACTACTAAGCAAAACATGCAATGACAAAGTGCCAACAAATGATCCAATACAATTACTTGGCAACCAAAATCCTTAGGGAATTCAACAAAATAGAAAGGAGATAGAACAACTCAAACATGAAGAAAAAGAAATGCTAAAGGGCTGAATAGGAAATCATTAATCCTTAACTCCAAGCAAACTAAAAAATAGTTATCTGGTCAATATTTATATCACAAATCAGAACCAAAAGATCAGAACTCAGAAGCCATTATGTGACAATCCCAGACACTCTGACTGACAGAGTTTAGTTATGTTTACTAAAGTAGAGCAAAAGATAGATACCAAGAAGGAAAGTTATGATGACTCCCTGTTTATCTGAACATGAACCACCATGACAGATAAGAGCAAATTGCCAATCACTTTAAGAGAACACTTATTGCCTCCAGGGATCATAAAGGGTAGGAATCCATATTCCAATTAATTGTCATCTTTAAAACAACATTACCAACTGTATGGTATGTTTTAGCTCTTCACATTAACTAAAATTATCACAGATTCTAATGAAGAGAAAAATAACTAATTGAAGAACAATAATAGAAACAGCAAAGAAATCGTTAACTTACTCGATATTTATGTCAACATGAAAAGTTACAAGTATTGCATTAATAAAAAAATGCCTATCTCCCGTGTAGGACCTGGAGTTAAATCAATAATTGACTGGAAATTTAAAGATAGACTGAAAGTTGTTCTAGTTATGGAAGACAAGCTTGATCTTGCTAAAATCACCCATCACATAGAAGTTGAATGCAAAAAAAAAAAATCTTGCAAGCAACCAGAAACATGTAAATGAACAACACAAAGAAGAAGCTCTACCCTAACTCTGATATCCATTTTAACATTTTAAAAATGAAATCTAAAAACAAAAGCTACAAACCTTGTTGAAGAAACTTAATGAGCTTATTGAGAAGCAATGGTCCAGCAAAACCAATGGAATCGTTGACCACCTGAAAAATCATTTCAGAAATCTAAAATGAGAGGCACAAGATTTATACTTGATTTTTGTTCCCAGATTTCCTTTTAGCTATTGAAAATCAAGGTTGACAACAGGCATGAATGACCTTGTCCCCACTAACTTATATATTTGTTTGTCAACGTCCACTCATATGTACACACATTGGCTGTGTAGAAAGTTCATGCAGAGTACTGAACCAGAAATATGAAACAGAATTCAGTTATTTATTTTGAAAACAAATCTATAACTGTGAAAGCTCCCACATTTTTAGTGTCAATATGTGCATGCCTAAAGGTTCTATTGAATTATAAATACCTTCAACAAACCCAGACAAATATATGGGTATCCATATGCACGACACATTGCTCTGAACAATGACGGATTGGTGCGATTGCTACTCTGCTGAGCTTGCCAGCAGCTTAACAATTTATAATGACAGATAGAGGGATCCATATCAGTAGGTAGACAAAGCAAATCTTCGAAGTCCAGTTGTTTTATCACACCATGATTCATCACAGAATCAATAGAGTTGAATGTCATATGATCCCAATAGCTCCAGTTGTTTCCCTATGAGAATCAAGTCATATTTAGACAATTGCTCGTAACTTGGTGATTTTCAGGAAAAACAAAAAAAAAGACTAATAAACAGACTGAAAGAGGAGGCATTTCATTATAAATAAAGGTACAGGGGCAATGGTCACAGCTTATACTCATAGCAATGATGTTATTGACATTGAACATCTAATTAATGAAAAAGGAAGTGCCATGAACTGATAAAAAAGCTACATTGTCAGATGATTGTGTAGAACACAGTAATTGAATAGAATCAAATCAAAACAAAAGAATTAATCATGAAGATGTCTGTCAGTCAGTCAATGAATTGTCAAATTTATATATTGATGGTATTGTCAAGGAATGATCAAGCTGGACCACTATTATGAGCAGGATATTGAAATAGAAGATCTAAGGCAGTCACGTAAGAGCAAATCCAACAACTCTCCAGCAACAACTGTAATCAAGAATTTATTATTTTAGTTATATGAGATCTAGAGTTGTTGGATTTGCTCTTATGTGACTGCATTATATCTTCTATCTCATATTAACCAAAATTTAAAGCAACAATTAAAGACAAAAGCACAAGAAAATCAAGAAAAAACTGCTAAAATGTGTAAAATAAATTTATTTCAGAAATCATAAGAAGACGAAGTGTTAAACATCAATTGGAATAATTAGAAACCTCTAAGATAGTTACTATATGACCATATGGTAGACTTCAAAAATTATCTAAATTCTGCTTCCTATGAACTTATTAAATAATTCCCGCATGAAATCTAAAAGGTCACCCATTCATTTGAAATGCTTCCTCAAGTTGTTTGTAAAATTCCAAGACACATTTTGACTGCTTCCAAGACATGTTTTGATGGCTTCTTTCATGGAAATTGGAAACTCATTCTGTCCTAAAGCTTTAAGTAACAACTTCTTGCAGCAAAACTTAAAAGGTGAAAATTGATATTCCAAAATGACAGTATGTAGAAATCTCTCTGTCTTTGTCATGTCATATGGGAGACAAATTATTGTAGGTTGAAAACAACCTAAACCTCCACCACCATCCCCCCTTCATCTCATAATATACACATAAACATAATACGGGTTAGAGAAGTAAGAACAACAACAACAAGAAGAATAATAATATCAATAAGAAATGCCACACTAGTGTTTAATAACAAATGACCCACTAACCACAAAATGAAAATTCTCAAGATGGACCAATAACCACCTAACAAAATTTTTAAAAAGTGGAATGAAGAAAAAATAAATGTAGCTACTTACAGAGTTTGTATTACAACCTTCCTCAATATCCTCATCAACGACAAGGAGCGGTTCTTCTATTGAACTGCAATTCGAAATAGTAGACATTAAATTTGGAATCAAACAGCTAAAGACAAACTTAGATTTATACAATTCCTAATGTTAAATCAGATAATCAAACTAATCGATAGAGAAATATAATAATAAGAAAGGCTTTAAAATGAACAAGTGATATACAAAAATCAATAAATATCTTCAATTCTTGACTTTAAGTAAGAAAAGATAAAGTTGACAGCATTTTATACTCCGAAATTTGTTAAAAGTGAAGATCAATGGAAATGTGTACGAGGAGTTTAAAGTCATAATAACAATGGTCAAAGAAATTAACTTATGGGTGGGGATGAGCTCATTTCACAACTTACATTTGAAAGAAATTTTGAAACCTCCTGTTAGGTTTCAACACTGCTCTAAAATATTAATGTTTGATGGGCCATATCCATAGGAGCCAACCTCATCGTAATAAATTTTTGCATGCGCTTATAATATTGCTCCTTACTAGTCTTTTGAACATTTATGCATGTATTCCTATGGTAAATGTCACTGATCAAGATGACTGCAATAATTTAGTTGATAAAAACAAGAAGTGCCACCTAATTGCTCAGAAGGATGCTTTTGATATGAGCAGAAACCGAAAGAAGAAAATTAGCAAATGGTTAACAAGATGATACCTGCTCCTGGAAGGCACTCGCTTTATCCTGATAATGTTAATGGAAATGCCAAACATGATATCCAGCAAAACAATACAGCTCTCTTTCAGACATTTCAAAATCTGCTCCAGTAAACTTATTATGAACTATGATTCGATCTGCTACATAAATTCAAATGCCAGACAACATTGTTCTATACTAATGAAATGGAGCAATTGACCTGCTAATAATTTGCATAAAGTCTTCCGAAATGTTGAAATGCTATTGTAGTGAACCAAGAGGAATAATATAATGCAGAAATTTAAGAGGCCATATTTACTTTTATTCATCATCTTATTTGTGATTGTTTGAATATTTCACCACTACCACATACTTTAATAAGAGCTTAGTGTTTTGAGATGTAAACATAATCAATTTCTTTTCCAAAAGGGTGATTAATGAGTACACAAAGCATTAAGAACTTTGATGTGTATATTACATTGACAAGAAAGGAAAAGGATCACTACAAAATGAATTAATTTATAAACCACTGGCAAAAATAAGCATCTAATACCTATGATGAAATGGAATTTAAACACCATAAATCACATGTAACCTATGCAATATAACAAGAGGAAATTTCATCAAGGAAAACAAAAGAAAGTACCTCAAATGAAGAAAAAGTCACTTGCAGATGGAGGACTCCAATTACGGGCTTTGCAACCCACCAGAAACATAGAATTCGGTGACAACATATGTAGTGAAAACAGGCACACCATGAGAGTAGTATGATAATTATCTACATATTCGTAAAACAAGGAGTCAAAGTGCAAATATTAAAATCCTGTAGCAAACTTCACAATAATCATAGCCAACATCTTAAAATTTGAAAGCTTACCCACACTGCAAATTGAGAACACCTGGAAAGCCACTCATGATATGAAACAAATTCTCCATGAAGTTTTTCCTTCATAAGCAAAATTACATCCACGGAGGACAAACATGCTCCAAGGAGAGGTAGAAAATGCACGAATACCTTTTCCACTAAGTATATCTGAGTGAGGCACATAATTGTTAGTATATGTTACAATTTCTTCAAAACAAAATTTTTGGAAACAATTCCCTTGTTCTGTTACTCCATACGTTTACTGAACTAAACATTAACTAGAAACTTTAAGGAAGATTATCAACCTTTATTGCATAATTCAGAAAATAATACATAAGCTGAATAGTCAAAGGACACTTTATTAGAAACGATTAAATCAGCCCACAGACCTTGGAGGAAAATAAGAAAAGCACACAGCACAATATTCACAAATTAATAAGAAAATGGAAGTAGAGAGAAAACAAGGAAGGAAAAAAAATTATCTTCTTCATTTTCAGTCATCTCTGAGTAGGAGAATAACATCAATGCATAGATCAAGACAGAGTTTGGTGAACTGACTTTTCAAAACCATAACAGTGCAGTAAAGAGGCTGTTCCAAAGTTAAAGGAAAAGAATAATAACGACACTGTCTGCTCTAGACAGAAGAAATTAGGGTCCAACAGTCCTAAAGCATATAGGTTAATATACTCAATATCAGATGAAAAATGTTGAACGCAACTAAAATCATTCCTTCAAGCATTAGTAAAATGTATGAGGATATTTCACGGTTTGCATTGAGGTTAAGTTCAAGCTCACCTATTTGGAAGTAAATTGATAGCTCAAAATTCATGATGAGACTTAGGTCTTAAGAAGTAATCATGAAAATATCAAGCTATAAGTTCTTTTTCTCCTTCAATTTCTTACAACAAAGAGTAGTCCAAAGACTGTATGCTCAATAGTATAACATAATCAACAAGGATCATGCCATGACCTTTTTCACCAATGGAGACATAGAACTTCTAAAGCTATTTCAGGTCATTCAAATTTGATGCAAATATTGTGCATGATATAGTCTTGATTAGACAAATTATAGAAGCATGCATTGGGGTCAAATTTGATATGTACAAGTAATTAGCAAATATATCTGCAGGTCAACTTCATGATAAAACTCTTAATGCATGAACATAAAATGGAGATATAAAAAAGATAAAAATAGAGATAAAATCTCCTATTTGCTGGGTGAATCATGTTAGATATATAAACAAAAAGAGATAAAAATGGATATAGGTAAAAACAATCAATTATAGCCATCCTGTCTTTCCTTCACTTAGCAATTTTTGAGGCCACCTAGACTATTACTATATTACAAAGAACTTACCCTCTGCTTTCGTCTGGCACTCTGCTGAGTAATTCCAAGTATAGAAATGATAAAAATAGTTACCGCATTTGCGCCAAATCCTAAAATTGTAAGCATAGTTAAGGAAAAGCAATTTACAAAGATAATTATTTTTTTAGCACTCGGTAGCAAATTAGAACCAAACTCTCATAGAAAAAGGATATATGTCATCGAAACACTTTGAGAATGTATTTGCATCCCATACCTGATAAACCAGAAAGCAGATATCACCATGTCAACCACATAGAATCAAATTAATCAAAACCAAAATTTTCTTTTTAGACACACTGATTATGCAACATTCTACTTGATAACTGAATATTCAAATTTTTTAATTGCCTCATTTTTTGTTTACACCATATGTGATCAAATTTCCAAGTATCAAGTAACTGAGAGTTCAAGATACTAACTCTTAATTTATGTTTCGAAGACTCTAATCTAAACCGTATGGAATTCCTGAGCAAACAAACAGACTCTAGCACAATACAGAGTAGCAGAGATTTAATAATTACCACTAATTCAAAGCAAGATAAGAAACAAGAGAAACAAAGAGAAAGAGAGAGTTTTGCTAATAAAACTCGAGAAACATATAAGAAAAGAAAAACCGGTAGCCCTTGATTAGCAGTTGAAACATTAGTCAGTTAAGTGAAACCATCTCTGTTTTCTTTCAGATTTTATGTCTAAGAATAAGAAAATCCGGTTCGTCAACCATTCTTTTTGTTTCTCAGCAACCAAACAAAGCTTCAAGTTATAATTATCAGAAAGCAGAGTCCAGCCACTTTACTGGAAAATATAAACAAATTTCTCTAAATTCACTATGTTTCTCAAATTTTTAAACCAAAAACCAAAACTCTGGTGTAAATATTGAAAACAGAAGAAATTACAAACAAATGAGAAGAATACATACATGTTTGGAATGAAACAAATTCATATTCAAATGATTAAGCGACGAAAATGAACAAATTGTTACAAGAGAAAGAATGAAAAGGAAGAAGAAAGAACTTACAAAGGGAGAATTAGGGCAAATGAAATCCATATATGTTGTTGGTTCTGTGCAGAGAGCAAATGAAATGGAGCGAGAGAGACAGAGAAAGCGGTTTTTAAGAGGAAGTTGGCACTGTGAAAGCGGAACTTCATGCAGTGCACTCGGCCATTTTGTTGTCACACAACGAGGTACACATTTATTGGTGTTATCCAGTTGTTATAAATCCACGTGGAGAATATTACACGTGTATGGATTAGTCGATTTGACTTTATTATTGTTGCTATTATTTTGTATAATAACACTTGGATCCCTAAACTTTGAAATGATCACAAGTAAGGACAACATTTACATCATTTTACTTTATACCCGAGAAACTTTGAAGCCAATTAAGTCCCTCAATGTTAATAAGCTCATTTCCAAGAGTGTAACATCTCTTTGCACAAATCTCAAAATGGAGCCATTGAGCTTGAGATTTGAGGCCGACAATGCTTTAGTTAAAGAGTTATCCCATACCCTTGTATTTTTAAAAGTGCTTTTGAGTGCGTCAGCTTGTGAAATGGAATCACTTAAAGATCCTTTGGTGCCATGCTCCTTGGGTTGCATATTGCACACCATTACCAATACCATCTCAGAAAGATCTGACCACACCCATTTTGTCAAAAAGTGGTGGCTTGCAGCTTTGCACGTTGTTAAGCACATCACATTGCACTCCACATCACACTTCCACTCAAGAGACAAATCGTTTTGCCTTCCAAGTTAAAATACATGCCATGCCATGCCATGCCATGCCGCACTTAAACTTCTTCACAAAATAATTAAAGGGACGGAATTAAATACATTGAAAAATCAAAGTTGCTTATGGTATCATACAACACAGTCCACAAAAGGGCAGATGTAAGACCAAGCCCATCAGTTTTAAACAACTTAATGAAGTCGATGAAAAAGTTTCTTGACAAGGAACCAGATTGCCTTTGCTGTCAGCTTCCAAGTGTCCCTTGGGAAAGGGAAAAACATGTATCATTCTCAATCAATTGTAGACCATGTATTTGGGAGTTGCACTGAACTTTTGGTACCCTTTGATGACTTTATTCACTGCATCAAGGAAGTCTTTCTCGGTCACGGTTTTCCTTCGTGCCCGAATTGCATACATTCCAGCTTCCGTGCATACACTTCTTATGTCAGCTCCTGAGGAAGAAACTCAAATGTCAGGAAATCCACAGCATGAATAGATGATAAAAAGCATAAATGCATGCATCACAGTGTATAAAATCCACAACTTGTAGTGTCTTCTAAAGATGTTGCAGACCCATCAATACAACCCCAACAAGCATAACGCACATCCTGATGTAATATTGCCCACTACTGTAGAGCACACCATGAAATAAGAAAGAGTACAAGGGAGGATACTTACCTGTGGAATTTGGGCAAAGCCGAGCCAAAAGTTCAAACCGGATATCTCTTTCACAGTTCATTGTTCGTGTATGGATCTTAAAAATCTGTGTCCGACTTTCCAAATCTGGAAGGCCAAACTCAACCTTACGATCTAACCGTCCAGGACGTAATAGTGCAGGATCAAGTGTGTCAGGCCTGAAAAACGAAACAACATGAGTCATAATGAAAGCAAGCATAATGGATACAACAAAATTAGTGTCAGGTATCTCGCATTCATCATTAAGTTGAAGTTGCAGACAACCTTACTCAAGCACACAAGAAAGTATGCTTTGGAGAATGAAAATGACCCATGTGTACAAAATAAGTGTTATTAGGTATTGGTTAATTCTTGGATGTAGGCAGCTTGCACATAAGAGATATGTGCTTCATAGTGGGAACAACCAATTAGGTCGATGCGGAGACAGGAGGGCTACAAAAGTTCATGTGAAACAAGGATCATATGATAGGTGGCCAACTAACCTGTTTGTTGCCATTAGAACTTTGATATTTCCTCGAGCATCAAATCCATCAAGCTGATTCACAATTTCAAGCATCGTACGTTGAACCTCGTTGTCACCACCAACCCCATCATCAAAACGGGCACCCCCTATGGCATCAACTTCATCAAAAAAGACAATACATGCCTTTTTTGAACGTGCCATCTGCAGCAGACACTCTAGTCAGGTAAAAAGGTGGCATCCAAAGCAAGCTGCTGAGGAAGTGACTGCTATTAAATGTAATGGAGCAACTGCTAACCTGAAATAATTCACGAACCATCCGGGCTCCCTCACCAACATATTTCTGAACAAGCTCACTTCCAATGACACGAATGAAACAGGCATCAGTTCTATTAGCCACAGCTCTGGCTAGAAGTGTTTTACCAGTCCCAGGAGGACCATAGCACAGAACACCCTTAGGAGGATCAATTCCAAGCTTTACAAATTTCTCTGGATGAAGCATAGGTAGCTCAACAACCTAGAAGAAACCAAATTCATTATATAAGTGCCACATGTACCAATTATCTCTATCTTGTCTCTGAACTCATCTTCAAATTCATTATTTACTTTTTTTCATAGTTCACATAATGTACATGAATTTGATAATTAATCTAGGATAAAAGAAGGTTACAATTAGTAAAAAAGATTAAAAAACACAATACTAACCTCTCTCATCTTTTCAATCTGCTCCTTACATCCACCAACATCATTATATGTCACATCTGGCTTCTCTTCCACTGTCATCATGGTCACACTTGGATCAATTTTTGGAGGCAAGGGAATTTGAATCTGATATTTATTCCGGTCAACCCTGCAATGAGTGAAAACTCATCAAATGAAATATAGAATCACTGTGGAAAAAGAAACACATGCCTCAAAATGCAAATTGACATAAGGATAAGGAGACAAAGAAAACATTGGGATTTCTTGCCTATATAGCTCAAAATTTAGGCCTAATCAAATTTATAGCCTACTCCAAATTGTGTTGTTTCTTTTGCCAAAAAAGATCCCTTCTGAACAATTATAACCCTGCATGCAAAGTTAGTTTTGTTTGTTGGTTTTAAGTTAGTTTTGTTTGTTGATTTTAACTTATTTTTAACAAAACAATTCATCTAGAGAAATCTATTATAAAATTAGACTTGACAAAGGAGCAATGGCATTTTTGTCCAGAAGAATCCTTTTGTTCAAAAATAAGAAGCAAATTTGGAGTGGGCTATAAATTGAATTGGGTCTCAATTTAGGGCCATATAGACAAAAATAAAACAAAAACATTGATAAATGAGGAAATGGAAAACCTTCGAAACAAATGGATACACAACCTAGTGCAACAGCTTGTCAAAACAATCACCAAAATCTAAAATGTATGACATACAATGCAAATATAACACAAATTTGGAGTGGACTCTAAATATAATTGGACCTAAATTTTGGACCATATAGACAAAAATAAAATAAAAACATTGACCAATGAGGAAATGGAAAACCTTCGAAACAGATGGATGCACAACCTAGTGCAACAGCTTGTCAAAACAATCATCAAAATCTAAAATGTATGACGTACAATGCAAATATAACACAAATAATTACAACCACAACATACTTTCAAATAGAGTCATAAGCATGCCCTAAATATTTGTGGTGATCGCTTGGGTATACGAAGGATTACCAAACAAAAGTAGAGTGTTTACAAACTAATCAATTACTACCTCAAACCATTGATTCAATTTTTTTCCACATCTCTTCTCCCACTTTCATATAAAATCAACAATCAAAGTAAAGTGTAAAGATGGATCTCTCCCAACTTACAATATCCATAGCTAAAAAAAAAAGTTCAAAAATGTCCATATACCTCCGATCATTGGTATTCCACTAAAAAAAATCTCATTATTTTTGCAATAACATGAAACCAGATTTCTTTTTTAAAGTCAGAAGAAACTAAGAGATTCATAAATTGAAGAAAGATAAAAATGCAAAGGCGGACCAGGTGTCCATATAGATAAACAAAAGCAGAAAAACAGGTTAGGGAAACAAACAGTACAGAATCTATCCCATAACCCCAAAGGAAAAGAACATGAAACTTGGACTTAAGTTACCAATTCAAGGTATACACATTAAATGGCCCAAGGAAAAATTGCACTCTTACCCATTTATATCAATGTATGAACCCTTAGCAAGAGGAAAAGGAAATTAATACAAGAAAGCATAGCATATAAATGTGCATCACGATAATTCTAGAGCAAAATTCATTTGAAATTACAAAACTTACCCTACACGCATCCCTTCTTCTATATCAGTAGGGGAAACTTTGTCACCAAGCCCAACAACAAACTGCAATTTAGACAGTAAAATTTATATTAGAGCCATGTCAAAGATATGAAATTGAGACAGTAAAATGTATATTAGAACCATGCAAAGAAATGAAATTATGACCACATATACAACGCGTCAATTTACATACAATTTGATTTGGGATAAAGCAACACTAAAGAATCATCCATTTTAAAAACCTATTTTGTATCTAATAAGGCATTAAAATATTACATCTGAAAGTGATTTAAGAACAGCAACTTAGAGAAGTTCGTCAAAAACAAAAGAAAGTGTTACTAGTACCAGCAAATGTTCATTCTTTAAACAAAATGATAAAAAGGCAAAGGGGAATTAAAAGACATTATTTATTCAGAAGAATTTATAATGGTTCCCCCATAAAGAGAAAAGGAGCAAGAGAAACTAAAGTTACCTTTGCAATTTGCTTAACGTTTATCACATATTTGGCATCTTCAGAGTTTGGATTGATTATCTTGGTGCATCTTGCCACCTATTTGGAAAATTCAGTCAAAGATTGGAAAACACAAGTCCAAAAAGACTTGTTAAACCTTATCTACAAGTACAATACCTGAAGAGGCTGCTCTTCTTGCATCATCTGCTTATCGGAAACAAGATCCCATTGGCTGGGTGCAGCTAAGCCTGTGTCAGATTCCTTGATGCCTGTTAAACAATGAATAGCAGTGATACGATCTCAGTAAACAGAAAAGTGTTTTGCACAGAGGATGTTATCAAAATTAGTAAAGCATGTGTATTTATAAAAATAATTCCATACCACACAAGTCATTGACCTTCTTGGCCATGTCCTTAATTTCCTTCTCTGCTTTCTTAATGCTAGTAGAATAAGGCCCTAAGCCCTGCATAAATAAACCATAAAAAACTACTAACAGATATAAATTCTACCACGCACAACACAATTTCTTGGAGCCTCAAATGTCAGTGGTCTCTGATGATGATTACAAGATCCAATGATTGACAAATCAAAAATAGGGTTTTTAGGAAAAATGAGTCCGTACATAGGTTTTAAGGAGAGCAATGTCGTCTTCGTCTAGAGGTCTGGGATTCTTCTCGTTCTTGATCTCATCTTCCGGCTCAGGTGCCATAGAGTTTCTGATTCTTGCAAGCTGGGACACCAAATTAGATCATTAGATTAGTTCATAACCTTAATTTGATTCAGATAACCCACACTTAAACTTAATTTACAACCAGCAAAGGCTATCATAAAATTTCCCAAATCATTATAGAGAGCCCTTGAGGAATTAAAATCACCCAACAAAGGGCAAAAGAAAACTTGAAAATTACAAAATTATAAATATCGCTTGACAAAACTTTTATTCTTTCTTTCTTTCTATCATTCTTCTTCTGGCTGACTACATTCACAAGGAATTAAAATGAAATGTCCACATCCAGAAGATATAGGAAGGTCACGAAAACAAACAAAATACTGCCCAATATTTTCTTTTTCTTTCTTCTCATCCATGGATTTTGATAGCTACCAGCTATATTGTGGTTGAATTCCCATTTCTGCAGCTGACCACATACAACTGAGCAACCGTTGAGATCAAAATTATACAAAATTCCCGATCTTTGAAGCACACAAAAGCTATGTTGACAAGGAATCACTAAAAGAATAAAGATCAGAGTCAAGTGCTCTAAATTACAAATAACTCAGACCAATCCCAAGCTTGTTACAGGAAAACTGAAATAAAGCATAAACTTCAAAACACTTAACAGAAAAGTTCACACCCGCAGCAAACAAGGGGGAAGCATACATAACAAAAGTAAGTACAAATCTTCTTGCGATATAGACAATGAACACTTCAAATTTTCACAAATTAACTTTTCACATACATCCAACCAGAAACCCTAACCAAATCTCATAGCAAAATCACCAACCAGAAAACAAAATTACAGAAGAAAAAAATAGTTAATCGAGACTTGAGAGTTACTCTTTCGCTAGCTAGGAGAATTGAAAGAGAGGGCGTCGGCAAGGTTTCTCTGCTGAAACGGCGGGTCGGCGAGGTCTCGATAGGTAAACGACGTCGGCGAGGTGATTGGTTTCTGAAATAGACAGATACCTTTGAGCCAACGCCGCTTGGTGGATAGTCTATTTGGTTTGGACAGCAAGTTTCCTTTTCGAGTCGGGTCAATTCGAATACCCGATCCAATTCGAAAATGTTCGTACCATGACGGCAATATTATTAATTAAATAAAATTAATCAAGAAAAAGAATTGAAGTCAACACGTGTCAGTTTTAACGCCTTTGAAGTTCGTCATCGTATCCAAAATCCATCACAGATTTCACTTTTCTTTCCCTCCATCTCTCATAAACTAATACCGAAGCCTCTTCCTTCCTGGGAGAATTAACGGCCGTGTCTTTCATGGCGTTCTCCTTCTCTCTTCACTCTTCTCTCTCTCTCCGACGCCCTTTTCTCTCTCCTCTTTATTCTTCTTCTCCTCATCTCTTCACTCTCTGTACTTCTCTCCCAAAACTCCAACAACGACGCTCAACCCAAATCTGCTGCTCTAGTGAAAGCAACAGAAGACAGTCACAAACGCAAACTACTCCTGGTTTTGACCCCAAAGCTGGGGTTGCGCGTTACAAGCCGAAGTCTTATGAAGTACTTGTTACTGATGCTGCTAACTCTCTTGCTTACGCTCTTCAAGATGGGAAAACCCGCTTCGAGATCGACTTCCCGTAATCTCTCTTGCCCTCTTTCCGCTTTGTGCTTTGTTTTCTTTTTTTATGATAATTTTTGGGTTTTTAGTGGGGTTTTAGAGAATGCCTATTTAGTTAGTTTTGTTTGATCATTTGCTTCTTCTAGCTCTTTTTATTAAATAATATGGTTTCATAGTGGTTTGCATGGATTACTTGGAAGTCTCATCTTATATTTTATTGCTGAAATGGTGAAAGTTTTGTTCTTTAATGGTTTTTATGGATACCCATTTGGTTGGTTTAGCTTGAAATTGGGTATCAGCAGGACCCAACTCTTGTTTTGGACTTTGAAGTTGTTTCGTCTCTATAATTTGGTAATTTAGGTGGTATATTGGAGAAAAGCCATTCCGAGTTTTGTTTGTTGTCTTTGGTTTTTAGTTTGCGTATATTCTTCTAATTTCTGTTTGAGTTTTGGTAATTTGTTTAATGGGACTCTGTGTTGGCTGCTTATTGGTTGTCTTTGGATTGTTGTTGAGTCTGTATGATGTTCCATTCTATTGCTGAGAAGATTGGGTAAGAAGAACTCGTTTGAGTCATATAATTGTGAAACTTCCATATTTAAGTTGATCAACGAAGAAACATAGGATTATGAGATGGTCGAATTGTCCAGCAATAGGGATAATACTCTTTCATAGCTTTTTATTGCCGGTTTTCCTCTTTAAGTTGCCATTTTGTAATCAAGAGCAAATTTCCAACGTAGTGACTGATTAGCACAATGTTATAAATCATTTTATCTTCTAACAGTCATCTCTTGTTGCCTCTTCTCCAGGCCCTTGCCTAGCAACATTTCCTCTTATAAGGTACCTCTTTTTTTCTCTTAAGTTTCTTTATAAAGCCGAC
This sequence comes from Khaya senegalensis, assembly GCA_032402905.1. Taxonomy (NCBI): domain Eukaryota; kingdom Viridiplantae; phylum Streptophyta; class Magnoliopsida; order Sapindales; family Meliaceae; genus Khaya; species Khaya senegalensis. The sequence goes on along the minus strand of CP135548.1, from coordinate 3,944,673 downwards.
TGAACTGTTTACAATTGATCACAGTGTTGATCTTTTGTTTGCTTTCTACAATTATTTTCAAAACATCCCAACATGGTTTTATATGTATTGGCCATTTTCATTACATGTAGTTCCTGTTTCAGAATCTTATTTTCTGATTTTGGGACTTGATGGATTTTCAGACATGATATTCAAATTACTCATGAGCCCGAAACAGTGACACTTATTGGTGCAATTCTGTTGAGATGTAAATTTATTACCCCGTGAAAAGGTTTATTTAATGTCTGGTTTCTGCAAAGAAAAGAAAAAGAACATACATGCTCTTTTCTTGAAATCTTAATTATGTGAAGGGGTCTTCAGATGATTTCATAGATGCCAACATTCAACTTGCCTTGGCTGTTGTCAGAAAGCTTCGAGAAAGAATGGACACAAGAGCTTGCATTGTAAGAAGAAAGTTCCTTTCATGTGACAATTTAATTCATACATTTGAAAATAAGAATTTGATGCAACTTACCAATCTCAGGTATTTCCTGATAAGCCAGAAAAGCGCAGGGCCTCTCGAATTTTCAAAACGGCTCTTGACTTGGTAACTATACAACTCCTTTTCTGGTCACATTTTGTTTTTATTTACTCTAGCGTTAAGCTTCTTTGATTTTCTGCTTTCCTCTGTGGAATTTTGGGTTTCACCACCCCTAAGCACTTCTTTGTATGGTTTCTCTTCACCATATGTGGGGATCGTTGGTTTGTTAGGGTGGAACTGGGCAAGTATGAAGCATGTGCAGAAGAAGAACAAAACAGCTTTTACTGGAAAAAATGAATCAGTTGAATTTTAGAACATCAGTAACTCCTTGGTGCAATTTATATTTTTACAACATGACAGTAACTAAATATAATTTTCTTAGTTAGAGTATACTGAGTTGTCTTTATTTTGGACCTTACATCACTATGATGTGACCATGGAAACTCTTATGAACATAGAAAATGTTAGAGTAGAGTTCTTGAATTCTTAGTTGGATTTCAGTCTTTGATTCATTTTTTTTTTTCAGATTGATGGTATAACCATAGGTTCCCTGGATGACGTCCCCAGTGGTGCTGTCAAAAGTTTCTTCAGCTCTATAAGGAATACGCTGGATTTTGATTTTGAAGATGAGAATGAAGGTTGGTTCTACAATGCTGTGTTAATAAGGCCAAGTATTTACTATTATAATAATTACTGTGACTAAGGTAACGTTTGCCACTGTTTTAAACTTTTAAATTTCAAGAAAAATAAGTGCAATTCATTTATTTGTTTGACTATAATAAATCTTTGTTATTTGAATATTAACATAATTCTAGAACTTTGTTCGTTTTTATGAAAATGACAATTTCATCTTTGATCTAGCACATCTCCAATTACACCATAGACATTGAGCATTTTTCATTTATTAATCAAATGAAAAATCATTTGAAAATTCTGTGCTGTTTAAACAAAATGAATGTAATCTGTATCATTCTTTGAGCTCAAAATTCTCTTATTTTTCATACAAATGCAGATCGTTGGCAGGGTGATGAGCCACCAACACTTTATGTGTTTATTAATTGCAGCACACGTGAACTTTCTGTCATAGAGAAATATGTGGTATGGTGTCTTTGCTTTTTAAGAAGTTAACTCACCTAATTTTTCACCTGAATATCCAAGTTTGATCTTAATATTAGACTCTGAATGTTACTGTGACTCACCTGTTAAAATGTTCCTGTACAACTTTATAAAAGACTGCCCAAAGGGTGAACCAATAATGGTTCCGTGGAGCTGAATTCTTTCTTTTAGTATGGTTTTTGTGAGAATCATATTCTTTTGTTATCACCTTCATTTTTACGTAGTGCAAGAGAGAATTAAGTAAAAAGCTGATAATATTTAAGTTGGTCCACAGAGCATAAGTTTACTCTTTGAGTATCCAGAAAGCAGATTGGTAAAATAAGTAGTTCAAAAGTGAATTACATGATTTAATGTTTTCAATGAAGTTCCTCCAATGATTACTTGCTCTTAGAAGAATTCTGTTTTAATCCTTCTCGTAGTTGAATCCAGTAATAGATGGAAAATTTCTATTAGAAACCGACTTCATAAATATTAAATGCATCTTGTACACTTATTTTAATGTACATCTCTATCCTAGTCATGCAGGCCACATATTTGATGTTCAGGCATTAATTTGGTGACAAGAGTTCCTAATTGTTTAGATATCAATTCTCTGACACATTCATTGTTTTACTTTGAGCACATCCACTAGTCTCAGAGAATATTTTTCCTTCTGTAATGCTTTTCATTGGATGTGCAGGAAAAATTTGCTACGTCAACTCCAGCACTTCTCTTCAATCTTGAATTGGACACATTACGGTAAACATCTTACCATGCCTGATTATTAAACTGATCTGTGGTTCCCTTATCATTCTAACTTTTCAATTCTAAGATGAAAAGATAAAAGTGAATGCTTTGCAGTGCTGACTTGGGCCTTCTAGGGTTTCCGACCAAAGATTTGCATTACCGGTTTCTTTCTCAGTTTACCCCAGCATTTTATATTCGAACCAGAGAGTATTCGAAGGTGTTTTCTCTTTTTTGACTCTTCATCATTATTATCATCATCACAATTATTTTCCGTTTTTGTTGATTGTTTCTCAACTCCAGCTTCTGAATAACCACTTATGGTTTATAATGTAAGACTGTACCAGTAGCACCGTTTGTCATAAATTACAGTGGAGCACTATTTCGGCAGTACCCTGGTATGGAATAAATCTTCTAAAATGGTCACATAAATTTCCTTTTGATCTTAAATCTTCCATGATCATGTTTCTCAAAATTATTACTAAGTTTCCCTTCCATTTTGAGAGAAATACATTATCAATGGCTGAGGTCAAGGACTAAATAGATGTTGATTTCTGATTTCTGCTGGGATTTGATTTGAAATTTCATAGTAGTTGATGCCTAAGGCTGTAAACTTAAAATTTAGAAAGCCTCCCTCACCATATGTTTGGTCAACGATTGGAATTGTTTTCATTCAAGTTTTTTAACCATTTCTATGGATCTTTCTTGTCATTGAATACATACTCCATTGCAAGAGTTACTCTATCCTTGAAAGGAACATAGCTGCAGTGTTATTCATTGAGGCTCCCTCAGAGATATTTTTTCTAATCTTCTGTACGCATGGCATGATAAAATAATAAAGGATTGTCTTGACGTATATGTCAAAAGTATTCCTTTCATAATTTTCTTCTACGTGAAACTATAATATGAACTACCCTCACCTCTTGAAGCCACCTGCATTAGATTATATGTTTTTTATGGGTTAGGACTTGAATTGTCAATTTGAGTTTGGTTGGCCTTCCTTATATACAAGTTCCATTCTACTGCCAACTTACAAAAAAATTCCCTACATTTGTTTTTTGGCACTTGCCATTTTAAAAATATATCCTCTCTTTTCTTCAATATATATATGTACATGCCTTTAAGCACACTTACCTGATTAAAATTTGTGCAGGGCCTTGGCAGGTCATGCTTAAACAATCAGATGGTTCTTATGCTTGTGTAGCAGAGAGTGCAACACGCTTTACGCTGGGCGAAGTATGTACCTCACCAAACCCAATTTGCTTTAACATAGTACAAATAATTCCAAATGCCTGATATTATGTTTGCTGCTCTAGACCAAAGAAGAACTACTGAGGGTCCTGGGACTGCAGGAAGAAGAAGGAAGTTCTTTAGAGTTTCTCCGGAGAGGCTACAAGGTTTCATATCCTTACTTGGATAGTTTGTCTCATTTGTATATATCCTACTTAACGTCATTAGTGGCATAGTTCCGCAACTTTCTCCTTTCTCCTCTCCCATTTCTTGCTCTCTCCTAAATCAGTTTGTTAGTGGCGCTGTATATGTATGGATTTCTTAAGGTCTTCACATCCTAAGGTGGAATGTGGCTCTCGAATTGAACAATAAGTTATATCTTCTACTAGTTAAAAGTGTCATAAAATTCTGTGTTTTAACCATGTTCTAAAAACTGCAGAGTGCCACTTGGTGGGAAGAAGATGTGGAACTGGAATTATCTTCTGCATGGCGTAGCTAAGCAACTGCAGCAGTGTTGATCAAATCTTACCGAATGATAGAGATACTAATTCAAGCCTATTGAATCCGAAGAATGCTTTTATTTCAGCAGAGGCTCAACTATTTCATTTTATTTTCTTGTTTTGCCCAGTTTATTCTTTTGAAAATGTAACTCTTAGTGTTCTTTTTGGTGGGAGTAAAGGAAATCTTGTCTTCTCTCCTCACGCTATGTTGGATTGCACAGAGAATATAGGAATCTTTGTTTGCAAGATCAAGTTCACGCATATTTCAGTGTGGTGTCAAAATAAACAGAATAATCATTAGTCCATTCGTTTACTTGTGTGGAATTATTGTTCTCTCATCACCACCAAGATATTCTCGACAAGAGAACTTCTATGCAAATTTCACCTATAGACAAAGAAGATTCCGTGCTTCATTGTTTTTGCAATATACATCTGAAACACAAACACAGTTTAATCTTCATTGAAATCAGGCTCAGATGGCTTCTGCAGATTAATCAACCTCCTGGGGGCACTAGTAGCTGCTGAGACCCGGCACCTATGCCTTCGAAGAGCAATAACTGCAAAGCGAGATGCCAAGACAGTAGCATGTAGCCTGGATGGAACATCAACACTGTCAGAACTTTGCTTATCAAAGTCCGTTCCGTGATCAAGTTGGAATCGAGTCTTTCTTCATCTTTAAGACGTTGTTCGGCAGCTTGCTTCCTTAAATTTCTGCGGCTCCATGTAAGGTTGAATAAAGCATGCGGCCCATGTTCTCCATTGCTGCGAATAGAAGCGGAATGTATGCTGCACTTGCCTACTATGCAGGCGCCTAAACTGACTGGCAACAAACTTTAACTCTTCAGCTTTTAAGGCAAAAGCTTCCACTTCAGTTAAAGCCCTCACTGTCCTAGTAGACGATGGCAAGTTGGACAAAGATTTAGGGTCCAGTGCCCATGTGAGAAGCTCTTCTCCGCAGAAATCTCCTTCTTTCAGCAAACCCCGGTTGAAGAAACCAGTCCTTCCACCATCTGTAGTTATACTCTCTCAGCTGCCGCGAATGATCAACAGCATTTCATCAACAGGATCTCCTTCCCGGACTACACATGTACCCTCTGTGCATAAACTTGGCTTCAGTCTCTCACATATGGCATCAAGCAACGCTCATCCATATTGGCAAACAGAGGAACTTGCATGAATACACAAATAGAAATGATTACGTATAAACATTCTCAAACTGAAATAATAATGTTAACTGAAAAAGAAACGCAGAGCTAACTGAATCCATTTGTACTTACCCTTCTCACCAAATCTAAACAGAGATGTCGCTGGGTATCCCTTCTGAGATCTTTGGGTAGACTTTGGACCAGGCTCTCTTCATCTACTCCTCGCGTTTCCAACCACTTGAAATGGTCATCTCACCTAACTCGTTCCCCGACATCTTGTGGGAGCCAACGATGATGCATCCCCTGCTCAGTGTCACGCCTTTTTATCCTCATCTCCTCAAGGCGAATAGTAAGAGACTCAAGGTAGGTCTGCAGCAATCACAGGATACTGAGACCTCGTATCATTGATGTGAAAAATGTAACAGTTTTGCCTCTCTTTTTTTCCTGCCTCTCAACATAATATCCATGCAAAAATTATTGGCTCGTTGTTCACCATTGCCAAATTCAGCAAATTGGAAATGGAAATTCAAAGCACAGTTGTAAAATTGTTAACACAAGTTCTCTATTAGTTCCAAGAAAAAATTTCCAGTGAAGAAGATGGAGATCGTTGAGTGGCATGATAACTGATCAGATCCTTATGGTCCATACAACAAAAAGAATTTAGTACTCACTAGGCTTTTGTCCTCAGTTTTCAGCAAAAAGAATTTAGCACTCACCCAAAACAAATACGAAGCACCCACAAGAATGAGATTTCTACTTACCTGCATGTTTCAAATCAGAAGCGCGAGAAGGATAAGGCTAGATGTGCCTATTAGTATTGAAAAGACAACCTCCATAGGGTATGCGCTGGTTTTCTGCCCCTGACCAAGGGTACTGTAGAAAATGAAATGGTAATGAGCTTAAGCGAAGGAAAGTTTATACACTCAAATTTAATATAAAACATAGGCAATTGTACATTACACCTCAAATTTTGCAGGCCAAACCACAAACAGTGTAAGAATTTAGAGGAAAAGTCTCTGGATGTATGAATTCCAGATGAAATAGCCTGCCAGTAGATCCCGTAATTGAGCTCGCTATGTTCTTCATCAGCATTACACTTGGCAAGGAATTCCTCACTCACGCCTTTCCAGTCACCATATTGCTATTGCCGCAGTACAAGAAACTTACTTCACATTTCTTACTGTCCTCGCAAGCTTCCAGCCAGCAAGTGCCATTACGCTCTACAGCTAACAAGTACAAGAGAGCCCCCACTATCTGTGAAGTTTCACCCAGCAATTGTAAGTTGACATTTCATCAATACTTAACAACCTCTATTTTGCGGATACCTAAGTCGTATTTTTCAATTCTATCATAGCAACTTTCATGACTACAAGGCATGTACCAGAGAAGATAGTATGCAGCAACAGCCAAAGCACTTTCAGCGAAAGCATCGGCAGTCTTCTTCAATTCTGAAATTCAAGGCAGAAAACGAACAAACCGAGGAACATATTGAAAAACTACAATATTTTGCAGTGCCTCTCTGGTTGATAATACCTTTGCACCTTCTTTCCGAAGAAACGTCCAAACCACAATCTGCAGATGATCAAACTAATCAGAATAGAATTAAAGAATAATTTTTTTTCTGGTTCAATACTTGTAGCAGTCTATAACAGTGATCAAAGTTGTAGAACAATATCAAATCTAGCATATAACAACTAGAGCATAAAGATTAGAAAGAAGTCAAAATTAATGGTTTTCCAAACCTGTGCTAAGGGCAGCACAGAAAGAAAATCAATAATGAAATAATGGTGCAAATATTGTTTAGCAATCACTGCAGGACCTACGACAAGTTCACCTCGTCCAAACTGTGTGGAATTGAAAAGCCATGCGAATGTAATAGAAACAATCAATTGCTGTCCGAACCGCTGTAATTGTGACTGCTAGATTGAGATCCACGCCAAGGCAGTGAGGATCATGATTGAAGACAGGAAGATAAAAGAACTAAGGATCAATAGATACTGCAACAATTCAAGATATGACAAAAAGCCTACTCGAAAAAAGAAGTGACCTGTCTTGAGGGTCAAAATTTTTTTGTTGGAAACTTGTGGGAATATTACCCTGGCTACAGAAGATCTTAGTGATTCTCCAAATGTCGTTAGCCCTTGTGATCCCATGTTAATACCATATATAAGTGATCTCAATCTGTTCTTCTTTCCATGACCAGCAAGCAGCACTTCCAAATTAAATCCACATTTCCTCATTTCTTCTAAATTAAATCATTCAATCTACATGTTACCAACATAAGGTGAAATTAGATGCTGAATTCACCTCTTGCACTTGCACACACGCACAAATATAGATCAAAAAGAACTGATGAAAAGGGCAAGAAAGGAAACAAGAGAAAATTTACAACATAAAAACGTTAAATTGATCTTTCCAAACATTCCCATAAAACTGGAAGAAAGAGTATAACAAATAATATCTTCAAGTAAAATGCATCCATTTCTGAAACTCTCAACAAAATTCTACAGAAGCTCTACAAAGGAAAGCATCCCACAACCAAGTATTTAAAAGGGATTTGTTGATTAATAATTAATGAATCACCATTCTGCATTTGAAAAGCATGCTACGGGAAGAACCTATGCTAGCATCAAATGGAAATAGAAATAAAAAAACAAATAGGGAAGAGATTAAAGAATGAACTTACGATGACTTTGATTGATAATAACGGAGGAATTGTGGCGTTTGAAGGGGACAAATATAGAGAGAATAGGAAGGAAGAAAGGGAAGAGAGACAAAACACAGAGGAATTGGGGTGATGGTGTCTTTTTATCTCGAGACCGTTATTTCTGTTATATGAATGTCGTGTGGATCCTAATATAAACCCTGGAGAACAAATATATTTTTTAAAATTATTTTATTGATACTAAATATTTAATTTAATTTAATTTAATTTTTAAAATCTGAATTTACTTCTTTTCGTACACTTTTAACAATTTTCTTGTGATAAAAAATAATAAAAATGTATAATTATATTATTCTACTTTTAAATAAATAAAAATAGTCTTAAAGATAATCGACGTAGATAATTAATTAAAATTTAAAATTTGATTCTAAATTAATATAAAAGTTATATATAAAATATTTATAATTTAAATTTATAAATATATTTTTATATTTTGAT
>CP135548.1:3925551-3936020 GCA_032402905.1 Khaya senegalensis | reverse complement strand
GGTGATTTGTATTTGTATATTTTTTAATTTTTTTTTAATGTGTTTAGGTTTTTTTTCTCTCTTTTATATTTATTCAATTTAGTCCACATAGTAAACTCATTTGATACCATTCTTTTACATTAAAGATTATATTAAAGTTTAATATTATTATTTGAATCATTATTGATAAGTTTAAGTTCTTGGATCAAGTAATAACTTAATGTTTAAAATGGCGATAATTATTTTTAAAATATTTGGTTGGTAAGTTAAAGTTAACAACAAAGAACTAAAGAAGGTAAACCTATGATTTAGGTTATAATAAACTTTGATCTATAAATTATAATTGCAATAAGTAGCTTTAAATATACAAGGCAATCATGTGTCCTTTGTCATCAATCACTTTTATTGAACTCAATTGATTGTAATTTACAACTTTACAAAAGGAAAATTCACTACATTAATTAATAAAGTAAAATAAAATAAAAAATAACTTTTTCTTCCTAAAGCCCCTTTGGTTTTTAATTATTTTATTTTATTTTATTAAAAAGTATGTATCAACCTTAGAAGATGGTAGAATTTTGGAGGTTAGCTAGATGTGTACTGTGCATGTGTGCATATTCAGAGAAGTGCTTTTGCAGCCTTTGAGGTTCAACATAACACATGAAATAATTTCACCTTTTAGTGGAGATAGAAAACAACAACTCATCCGATATGGGATCCATTCAAATATATTTATTCTTGCTTTTTAAAAAAAAAAATTATATACTCGAGAAGATAGTTTAATTAATTTAATTTTAAAAATAAGAAATTAAAAATTAATTATTCTTTATATTAATTTTAAAAAAAAAACTTGACATATTATTAATAGAGTTTTTATAAAAATTTTATTGTTAATTATATTATATCATAATTTTAAAATCTATAATCATATAATTATATTATATTTAAATTTAAAAAGAGACGATAAATTTTAATAAATATAAAGTGATTCTTGCGTGTTTTATTTATAATAATATTATTTTTATCAATTTAATATATAATAATATTATAATTACATAATAAAGTTGTATTTTATTTTTATAAAAATAAATGAGAGTTTAAGATAGTAAATAAATAAATAAATCATATGGAATATAGCAATACAAATTACATTCAAATAGAATAATACAATAGAAAACAAGAATCCACAAACAAACAAACAAATGCAACTTACAAAGCAAAGCAAGAGAAAAACAAAGGCAAGAATTCCAAAGGAAAGCATCCAAAGATTAGTTTTGAGTCCCACCAATGTAGAGGCATTCCCACCACTCCCCCTCTATTGCTGCTACTACCACTACTACTAACATTCCACCACACATTACATATTTTTTATTGAACCAACCAATTCATTCATTAATTTAATCTTTCTTCTTTTTGAATTTTGCATAAAGTTGATGTGATAACGATACCACTTACATTCATTCCTCGTTCATTGTGTAAAGTGGAATTTGGGTTCTTCTCCAAGTCAATCTCTCTTTTACTTTGCCCTCCCTCTGTTCTATCAATAAAAAATACAAATAAATTTTATTATAAATTAATGATATTAATTTTTTTTAAATTAATTTTAAAACATACTAAAAATACTATAATTTTAAACAAAATTATAATATATATTAATTATTTAATTACTACAAATAATTAAATTATAAATACTTGATACTAAACAGTTATTATTGTAATTTATAATTATTGCGCTCATTATTCATTATATTTTTATGAAAGAGAATTGACAAAGAAAATTTAACAAGGATAAGTATATATAATTTTTTTTGTGTAATTTTTTTTTTTTGTAAATAAAAGCTTAAATTGATATAACTTGGTGAGATTATTGAAGTTTTTTTTTTAAGTATATACTCTTAAAATACGTGTTAATAATACTTGTAATAATTTTTATTAATATTATTAAAAGTATTATTGTGTTTGTAATTTAACATGTGAGTTAAATAAATAAATATTAGTATTTTTAATTTGAAGAATTTTACTATTAAAATTAAATAAAGATATAATGTGATAAATATTTTAAAATAATAATTAAATAAAAAATATTAAAAGTCATTTATATATATAAAAAAAAAAATACATTTTAAAGTTTAAAAAAAATGGCTTAAAGTGCATTATAAAGATACACTTCATAATTACTTCTTCAAAAATTATTTTTCAAAAGCATTAGGAAAGTTGTTTATATAAAAATGTTCCCTGAGAAACTGTATCTAATACACCAAACACCAGACAAATTGAAAATTGAAATAAAAACAGAAAGCAAGAAACCAAAATAAATAAATAAAAAGCAATAACAAAATACACAGAGAAGAAGGACTACAAGGTGGTGACCATGGCCATGGCCCCTGGGGAAGCTTCGACCACTGAACATGGTGACACTCATGCTTGCTCCATGAACATGTGTGTGTGTGTGTGTGTGTGTGTATTTGATGAAAAGATCATAACATCTTTGTCCTTTCTGTACCTTAATCAAACCATTTTTGTATGCAGGGTACAGGGAAAATTGAACTGAGGAAAGTTCATTTTATTATAGTATATTCTTTGAATATATCGTTTTGAGAATCATAGTATCCTTTTGTCCCAATGCTTTTATATGGGTAATGTGTTTTAGTTGATTCCCTATGTAAAATAATCTAAGATTTGAATTATGTGGCATTCCTTTGGAGTGAGATTGCTTAAACTCAGTGCAAAGTACATAAGATCCTGAATCCAAATCCAGGCAGCTAATCTAGTTGGTTAGAGTATGTTATTATTGTACACGATCATGGAACCTCTTGGCACTGGTACGAAATCAAAGTCCTTGTAGATTCCATTATTAGATCTGATTTGAAAATTAATTAGAAACTTTTTCTGATGTGGATTTTTTACTAGTAGCATTTGTGGTTATTGGATTAAAATGGTAGTTTTACAAAACATTAGGGGCTCCTACGACATTATGCATATCCTGTCCAAAGTCATTTCCAGTCAGTCACCAAGAACAGTGATCACTGATGAGACACAAGAACTGACAAAGTAATCCATGCAGTGTTCCTTCCATTTTTACTATTTTTTTTTATTTAATCTTCTATCTTTGTCCATTTCCATTGGACTTTCTCTGCAAAAACTTGCTCTTAGTCAAAAGCACATTGGGACCCTCCCCCTCTCTTAATGTTCATTTCCTAATCACTAAATAAATACTCCCAGTCACTGCAATCAAAATGAACAGTAAACAATTCAATCACTCTAGTTAATAGTACTAAACAACATTATCAAACACTCTTTGATTTGATTATCCAACCGTAAAGCAATCTTACATCGGATACGCAGAGCTAGAAAACAAAAATATGTGCAGGAAATAAGAAACACCAAAAAGAAAGGGTGAGAGGGTAGAAACAGTGACAGCATTTTCTTCTTCATCAATTTTATGATCTAACCAACAACTCCTGAGATTCCCAGAAGCAGAAACAGCTAAACCATGCCTTCAAGACCTCTTTCTCCTAGCTACAATCTTTCTAAACCAAGCTTTGTTAACAAAACAAGAGTGTTGTTTTTGATTCTGACTATATCTTCTTCTGTGGTCATAGTCTTAACATTTCTTTACTTTCTTTACCATCTTTGGTATTCTCTTGTTAATCGTTCAAAAACTATCCCTTTTGATACTAATGCTCCTTTGAAGCTGCAAAGGCTTACTTACAAGGAGCTGAAGAGTGCTACCAATGATTTTGATGAGACTAATGTCATTGGAAAGGGTGGTTCTGGTACTGTATTTCTTGGCATTGGAAGAGATGGGAAATTGTTTGCTATCAAGAGGCTTGATACTCTTTCTTTGCAAACTGAGAGAGAGTTTCAGAATGAGTTGCAGATTCTTGGTGGTTTGAGATCACCTTTTTTAGTCACCCTTGTGGGATACTGTATGGAAAGGAACAAGCGCTTCTTGGTTTACGAGTATATGCCAAATAAGAGCTTGCAGGAAATATTATTTAACGAAAGTAATTTAATGCTGAAATGGAGCCAGAGATTTGGTATCATAATGGATGTTGCCAAGGCATTGGAGTTTTTGCATTTTGGTTGTGATCCGCCTGTTATTCATGGAGATATTAAGCCTAGTAATGTCTTGCTGGATTCAGATTTCAGGGCAAAAGTTTCTGATTTTGGGTTGTCAAGGATGAAGGTGGAGGGTGAATTGGGGATGGATTTGTTTAGCCAAGATTTGGGAAAGAGTCAAGAGCTATGGAAAAGTCAAGAGCTTTCAGGGAATTTGGCTACAGAGACTCCAGCAATAAGCACTCCTGTTGACAGTGCTCATGAGGTAGATTTTGCACTTGCTTTACAAGCTTCTTCCTCATCAAACAACAGTAGATGTTACAATGTTAAAGCTTTGAACTTGAATTCTTTGAATTATAATGCTAACATGGCGAGCGAGAGTGAAGTTAAGAGTGGGAATGGAAAGGGCAAAGAGGTTTCCGGTATAGATATTGGTGGGGTTGATTGGACTAGCAAGTTTGTGCCGTATGAAGATGAGCTTTCTAGTATTGATCACAGCAAGGAGTTGAATTTTAATGCTAATTCTGTTAGTGATGATGCAGCGAATACAAAGCAATGGGGAAAGGATTGGTGGTGGAGGCAGGATGGGAGCGGTGAATTGTGTAGTAAGGATTATGTTATGGAGTGGATAGGGAGCCAAATTTGCCCATCGACAAATCCTGACTGGGATGAAGAGAAAAAGAGCACCGAGAAAATTGAGCTGGATAATTCAACTCCATTGGATAATTTAGAAGATGCTCATGAATCACAGTTACAACTACAAGAACTTGGTTTTGAAAAACTGGACAAGGGGTTTGAGAAGAAGGAACTAAAAGGCAGGAAAAATCAAAAGAAAAAGCATAGGAAGATGAAAGAATGGTGGAAAGAAGAACACTTAGCCGAGGTCAGCAAAAAGAGTAGTAAACTGAGGAAGCTTGAAACTAAGTGGAAGAAGGGCTTTAAGATTCCGCATTTTGATCTCGGTAGGCAGTTTCGTTTTTATAGACGAAAGAAATTTGTGGAGCAGAACCAAGATGATTATGATGCAAATGGGGAGTTTAGTTTTAGAAGGGGATGGAGAAGAAAGAACAAAAACTCAACGGGAAGTGATATGTGGAGTGGAGATCTTTTCAGTCGAGAATTGAGCAGCACGACAAGCATGAGAGGAACTTTGTGTTATATTGCTCCAGAGTATGGTGGCTGTGGTTATTTAATGGAGAAGGCTGATATTTACAGTTTAGGAGTTTTGATCCTTGTAATTGTGTCTGGTAGAAGGCCATTGCATGTTCTTGCCTCACCAATGAAGCTCGAGAAAGCAAACTTGATAAGCTGGTGTAGACACTTGGCTCAAGCTGGCAACATCTTAGAACTTGTAGATGAGAGATTGAAAGACGAGTATAACAAGGAGCAGGCAAGTTTGTGTATCAATTTGGCCCTAACTTGCTTACAGAAAACACCAGAGTTGCGGCCAGATATTGGGGAGACTGTAAGGATTTTGAAAGGAGAAATGGATCTCCCACCACTTCCATTCGAGTTTTCACCTTCTCCTTCAAAACTATACGGCAAGTCGAAGAGAAAGCAGAATGCAAATGCAGATTAGGCTTTGATACCCGTTCTTCATTATCTCTTCTTTGTATCATGTAATTGCATTGAGACTTTGTTGTGTATAATTTAGAATTAGATGGTCAGGAAATGCAACCTGAAAACAAATCTGGTGGTTAAAAGGTGTGTGTGTAAATTGTCCTGTGATGGCCATGCTGCAGTTTTATGCATTAATGTACATTAAAGGAGTGGTTTCTGCTTTTCTTTGGCCCAAAACTAGATGCAAATACTGATAGCTGAAGTTCATGTTCTGCATATTTGCCATCCCTTTGTGCTAGCTCTGCTTCTGTTTGGTGTGAATGTGGTTTCATAGAGTAATGCTACGAATACAAAGAACTAATGCGACAAATAACATGACACTAATTCATCAACGGTCTTAATACATGACAGATTTGAGGCTATTCAAATTTTCCCAGGTCTCTGAACTCCTTTCGCTATTTCTTTTTCCAAGTTTCAAACAAAAATCCTTGGCAGATTCTCCCCCTACAATTCAAGGGAGAAAGACTTTGTTATATGCAACATTAACTAGTACTGGTTTGAAAATAGTACTGGCATTGCAGGGCACTGAATTGGGATATGTTTGTCAGGAGATTTAAGGATGTTTGGTCCACCACAAAGACACGTAGTTATTAAGGTAGTTCAAGCTCACCGAATTTTTCAATTCATTTTAAAAGGGCAGATGATTGATCCTTCATTTTCGGTTGGTTATTGTTGACTGAATTCAGCCACCATTAAAGTCACTTTCACACCATTCATAAAAGAAAAGATAAAGCCAATCACTGCCATTGGACTATTCCATCATTTTGTCACGAGGGAACTTGCTGTTAATCATTCAATCATTAATTCAAGTATTGTATTTATGGATTTCTTACCATGTCAAGATACAAATTCCATTATAAATATTAGAAATACTAATTTGTGGTTGTTTGGTTAGACTTCTCTACATATTAAAAGACTTTTTTGATGTCAAGAGATTTTTTTAATAATAAAGATTTCTTAAAATTTTCGAAATATTTTTATTTTAATTTTAAAATTTTACTTTATTTTTCTCATAACAAATTTTGAAAGTAATTACACAAAATTTACAAAAAAATATTTGTTACTAGTAATCATAACAAAATTTTAAAAGTTATTGCGTAATTTTTTAAAAAAATATTTGTAACTAATAATTAGTAATAGATAAGAAGAGTTATTATTATTTATGAGAAAATTAAAAAGAGATTTAATTTATTAAAAATTTAATCGCAACAATTTATAATAACCAAACAACTATTAATTTTTTTTATTCAAAATTCTATTTATACGGATCTTTAGACCCCGATTATATTTTTATGTGATTTTGTTTATTAAATTATTGTTTGTATAATTTTAAAAAAAAATTAAGAAAAGAAAAGAAAGAAAGGGTGGAGAAAAGTGGATCTTCAAGCCAAGAAAAATATGTTTGGCAGATTGTCAATTGCTAAAACACATAGTGTGTAAATGGGAGACACACTAACAGAAATGTTTCCTCACTTTCAAAGCAACTTCAAAATATTTCAACTCCATAATTGATTGTCTAACCAAAAACGATGGGATTATGTTGTTGACTAGTAGAGGCAAGGTATGGCATGGCAAGGCTGGCTATTTTTGTCAGGTGATGGAGAGCTTAAAGAGAAAGTCTACCTAGAGTTTAAGAATTAGAAATTTATCCTCTTTCTTAGTTTTCACTCACATTCTCACCCAACAAACATTAATTATTGGAAGCTCCATGGCAGTAGATCTTAGACCTTACAATATTCAAACTCCATTCTCTCTATAAAGAATATTCCTGAGATAAGCGACATAAATAATTGATTAAAATTTTTAATTTTTAATTTAGTATTTATCTAATATTAGAAGGAGTGTCTAAAATTCCCAAAAAAAGTTAAGAAAACTCAGGCGACCATAGCCCTCTACTTATTCTTTTACCCTTCTTTCTTAGTTGCATGGTAAATTTGGTAATGGAAGGCAGAATACACTCACATATATAAACTTCTTGGGCCCAATAGGCCCATTGATTTTGGGAAATGACATCAATTATAAGTCCTATCAACTTATTGTTAATGTAGAGAGGTTTACAGTTTACCCAATTGGTGCACCTATTAAATTAAGAAACTACAAGGCTTATTGAGCTTGATCTGGATAAATCACACTGCCAGCTGAAAAGAAACAGTTCATTGCTGCACAGAGAAATTTCTGAACTTGATTCTGACATTATTGACAAGGTATTCAAGGAAAGAAAAGAAGGTTTCTGCAGCTTTCAAGGTTGTTAGTTTGTTATGCAAAACAAAAAGGAAAGTAAATGAAAAATCAAATAACACTAAGTTTATGTGCAAAATTTTTATAAATTATCAAAAACAAAAAAATCCTTAGACCAACTCTATGGTAAAATCTTAATGGGCTTGAGCCTGCTCAGGTTGATACAACATTCAACTGGATTTGGGTCAAGTCCATACTATGCATCTATACATTTAACCCACACAATATATTTATCAATCTTAGACTCCCATACAATATAGCAACGGTGAGGAAGTGAAGAAGAAATGGTTACAATTATGGGTCTCAAGTCATCTGAATATCTGCATAAGATTGACAAGGGTTCTAAGAATGAGAAAGGAATCTATTAGCAATTCCTCAATGAGAAAACATTACACTTAACAATGACTCCAGGATGCAACTAAATAGTCAAAAGTAGGATGAAGCAACATTTAGCCAAATAAAATCTTAGACAAGCAAAGGTAAAATTACACTTGCGCTGGAAAGTATGCAGGGTTAAATAAAGAAACTAAACTAATCTAGATCCATCCCATTCCCAACCAAATTGGAGCTACTGCCAAAACCAAAGCCCTAAAATTCAACAATCCCTTGTGCGAAATCAATGGAGCCGCAGCAGATTCTGACGAGGACTGATTAGCAGCAATGGCAGCTGATGGTGGTGAAGGCAGAGGATGAACAAGAACAGAAACTTTCATGCCATTGAAGCACTGACCATTGCCACAAATGAAGTAGTACCTCTTGGTCTGGTTTAGAAGTATGAAATCTTTTCCGCTGCTCCAGTTGCCTAGTGCTCCGTCTGTTGTGCAGTTGTCATACCCACTTTGGTTCACCATAAACACATTGTATTGTGTCTTTTGGTACCTAAATGCTGCCATCAAAAAACAAAATCTCAAAGATTACAAAAAAAAAAAAAATTGAAGTAGCTATTTAATTTGATGCATTGCTTATGAATCCAGATTCGATCCTTACAGCTCAAAAGAGAGGAAAACAAAAGTCTATATCTTTAATTCATCTATGCTTGGAACTTGACGTTTGAAACACCACTGTTAAAGTTGCAAACAAAGTAATGGAGGCGAAAAATGTCGGCTTGGGAAGCAAACTACCCAAATTTCACTGTACAGAGCTTGACGTTGAACTAGCAAGTCAATTATTTCATTGCTCACCACTCTCTGCCAATTTTCAAGAATTTTTTATTTTATTTGGTTGGAAAGAAAAACAAGTACTTTTACTATAAATCATCAATAACTCGAACACTAGCAATAATGAAGTTGTAAGCAAAATTTGCAACTTGAAGCTACTTCGCAGAACAGCGAACTATTCTACATTTACTGTATAAGATTAGTCCTTTAATACATTTTTATCACATAAAAAACAAAGAGCCAAATGGGTTTTGAATTTTTTGATAGAAACTATGAATTCAAAACAGATCCAGCACAAAGAAATCATAAAGTTTAGTTTTTTTTTTTATGCACACACACTCAATTTCTCTCTTTCCCTTCTCTATCAAAGAACAAGGAAATGCAAGCACAACCATGAAACATTTTCTTGGAACAGATCCAACAAATGCAAATGTATTGAATCAAAAGCAAGAGAGAAAGAGATTACAGATTAAGTCATTGACATAGAAGGTCTGGTTATTGGCCCAGAGGGTGTAGTTGATGCCAGGATTCCAGCCTCTGTTAGCACCAACAATGTGATCAGTGGCGGTGACGGTGGGAGTGATGAACAGGAATATAAGAGCGAAAACGCAGCAGAAAATGAGATGGTGGTGGTAAGCTGCCGCTGAACTGGACATTGTGAAGATTTCAGTTCACTCGTCACTCTGTCGTTGGCGGTTTCGATCTGCTCTGTCCCCTTTTCTCTTTCTTTCTTGGACAGTGAGAACCAGAGAGTGAGAGGGTTTTTTTAATAGAAAGAAAAAGAAAATGCTGACAGTTCTTGACTGGATATTATTGCAAGGGCGAATAAAGGATAGATCCCTACATTTATGGAAATAACAAATAATAACATCAGTTTTTCGATTATAACAAATAGGTCCCTAGAATTAGGCCAATTAAAGCAAGTATTTATTTATTATTTTCTTAAACTTTGGGAACTTATGGATTAATAATCCA
This sequence comes from Khaya senegalensis, assembly GCA_032402905.1. Lineage (NCBI taxonomy): Eukaryota > Viridiplantae > Streptophyta > Magnoliopsida > Sapindales > Meliaceae > Khaya > Khaya senegalensis. The sequence goes on along the minus strand of CP135548.1, from coordinate 3,925,989 downwards.
TCATTGGAAAGAAGGAGACATGATCCAAACAAGAAAGAATGGGAATCCAAGATAATTTTGGAAGGGTTTATTCTCATCAACACTAATAAACACACGTGAGAAAGAGTTAATTTATTTTTTTTTTTATTAAAAGCCAATTTTGAGGCCATAATCAATTTTAGTTCATTACAAAAATTTCTTTTATTTGTGATGAAAAAATAATTTTTGAATAAAAATACGTGTAGTAAGTTTATTTTTTAAAATTAAAAAAAAAGAGATCCAAAACACAATTACACTTCATTTCCAATTTTAAATACTTAATTGATAGATAAAAAAAAAAGTGTTTGTTGTACTAATATTATTTTTAAAAAAATCATCAAAGGGAGTAAAGTAAACTACATTATATTTTAATTCTTTTAAAATTAAAATTTTAATTGATGGTGTATTTTTATATTATTG